>OVAU01001717.1:0-10458 GCA_900406315.1 Biscutella laevigata subsp. laevigata
CGACTTGTTATTTCACATTCAAACATATTTTCTTTTTTATAGAATTAATTCATCTTTACCTTTTATTTTCTTAAGCGATATGAGACTTCTATAAGATATTTTTGTTAATATTTAACATTTGTTTCAAAAATCTGTTTTAATCAAATAAAATATACTAAAGATAAGTTTAAGTTATTAAAAGTATAAGATTTTTTTCAAAATCAAAATTATATATTTAATTAATCTAATCTAAATTAATTATTTAAATATTTTGTTTTTCTTTTAAACCCAAATATTTATATTATTATAATTTAAATATACCAGTAAACAAATTAGATGAAAAATTCTATAACTTGGATGTTAAATAAACATATTATTTATATGACTGATTCATGTTTGTCTTTTACTTTATGAAGCGATGTGAAACTTTATAAAGATATTTTTATAGAAAAATTATACCAATTTTAACAAATCTATTTTAATTCAATATAATATATTCAAAAGATTAAGTTAAAGTATTCGAAGTATAAATTAAATAAACAAAATTATATATTTAATTAATCTAATTGTAACTAAGTAATTTCTTTTTCTGTTGTATCTAAATATTTAAATTATTATAATCTAATAAAAAATATTTTCAGTACTACTGTTAATGAAAATTACATATATTTTTATGTTTATTCTTAATAAATATTTTAATTTTTTTCTTTAAATTTAGTTTTTTCAATGGCATTCTATGTTATATTTTTATGATTGTAATGTATATTCTTGAAGAATAATATAATATATACTTTCATTAAGTAAAATTTTTAATAAAATTTTAAAGATAATAATAATAAAGCAGGGCCTAATTCAGACGTAGTATAAATGGAAAATGAAGGTATTATAACTAAAATGACAAAATTTTAAGCATCATATTTATAAATGAATAAAGTTGGAACTTTAAAAAATTTAAATTTTAAAATATTATTCTATAGACCTTAAAAATTTATATTTTTTTCTTAAAAAATTACTAAAATGAAATTTCTTTTAGTATACAGTTTTCAAAATCTTAATAATTTCGGTAACTAATTTTTAAGATTTTTATGTTTATTATTTAAATATTTATTCTTTTTTTTAATAAAAANTTTTCTTAAAAAATTACTAAAATGAAATTTCTTTTAGTATACTTTTTTCAAAATCTTAATAATTTCGGTAACTAATTTTTAAGATTTTTATGTTTATTATTTAAATATTTATTCTTTTTTTAATAAAATTTACTGTTTTTAATATTTATTTAGTAATTTTTAATAAATAGATTTCTAAGTGCTGAATATTTGATTTTTTGTGCAAATAGTGCTTTTCACTAATTGGTGATATGTTGTTAGATGGTAATAGTTTAGAAGTTTGCACAAAGCTATGAAACAAACCTTTGTTATTTTTCTAGAATTTTTTGTTTATCTCAAAAGAAATTTTCACTATTTTTCTTTTTGTCATTTGAGTGACCCCTGTTCGTGTGAAAGTCGNTCAAAGACAAAAAGTATAACATGGAAAAGAAAATTGATCGCTCAAAGTGAACGCTGACAGTTATGTTAGTTACGATTATAATCGCCGGAAAACTTGGCCATCATGAATTATGCCTTCTGTTTAATATTTATCAACATCGAACGATTCACTCAACTAATCTGAGCTTCAATTTTTTTTAATTATAGCAGCTTTTTCTGCCAGTGCATGTCGCGACTATCGCTATGTAAAGAGAAAATGACACGAAGAAACATATTACGACCTTTGGCTGATTTTGTGAGCCAATTTTAACACAGTTCTTGGGACCTGTAGGCGAATATCAATACCAAAGTTGTTCCATTCGAATCTTGAGATTTTATCAATCCGGAAGAAGAAAATCTGGAAAAATTTAAAAGTTAGATTATGACGAATCTATGCTCATGGAGAAACAATATGACACATGGGCTTATCAAGCATCTGCAAAAAGATTCCTCATTTATGTAGATTTCGACATCTGGTGTCAGATCATAACTTTCACAGTTATATTTAGGAACGACGATCTATTTCCTTCTGAAGTTTATCCATATGGATAAATAGTAAATTAGAGAGAAATAGAAAGACGGCAAAACTTCAGATGCAAGTGATGTTATATGGATAAACTTCAGAGGAAATAGATCGTCGACCCATATATATTTTGTAAACTTTTGCGGAACTATGAAAGTTGAAAAAACACAATGAACATTGATTCTTATCAATATGAGTCAATGCAACAACTCTCATATTCCAAAGAACTCCAAGTTCGGTTTCAAACTCTGAAAACTTGNTGATTCAAACTCTGAAAACTTTTTTTGGCAATATCTGCATTTGATCACCAGAATCCAGACTGATATATACTACAAGAAAACAAGANGGTTTCAAACTCTGAAAACTTGTTTTGGCAATATCTGCATTTAATCACCAGAATCCAGACTGATATATACTACAAGAAAACAAGATATTTACCACAATGAAATGGTTGTTTCCGACCATTTCTCATGGAAATATCGATGGTGGGAAATCGTTGGTCGGAAATCCCAAGTGGTGGAGAAATATTTTTCATTGAAATAGTCGTGAGAAAAGGATAAGGTATTTCCTATTGAAATAATCGTGAAAGTGATAAAAAAATATTTTTCACTCAAATAGTCGTCCAAATATGGCAAGGTATTTTCTACTGAAATAGTCATGAAAAAGAAGTGGAAAATATTTCTCATTGAAATAGTTGTGAGAAAATGGTAACGTATTTCCTACTAAAATAGTCGTGAGAAAGTGGTCGGAAAACTTCACACCAATTTTTCGACCACTTTCCCACTACATAATTTATGTCTAGAAAATTAATAGTTTTTTAGATTTCTTTTGTTTAGTTTTAATTTTTTTATGAATTTCATTTTTGAATTTTAAATAAACAGATGTAATAAAAAATAGATAAAATACTAAAATTATTTATTTAACTAAAACATTTATTCAATTCCAAAAGANTGGATAAACATTTATTCAATTCCAAAAGACAATCCTTTTGTTATTGTTTGCTTTCCTTTTCTTTTGAGTCTCAAAACTTGTAGATAATCTAATTTTTGCTTCAAAAGATAGGCATCTAATTGGATAAACCATCCACCTCACTCAGTGGATGCATCAGAACATTCCAAAGAATGCAGCATAGAACAATATATTTCCTTATTTAGAAAAGAAAAAGGTCAACTTGGTGAATCTAAGTTCATGTAGTTTTTAGAAGACTCGAAAGGGCACATCACTAGNAATAAAAAATAGATAAAATACTAAAATTATTTATTTAACTAAAACATTTATTCAATTCCAAAAGACAATCCTTTTGTTATTGTTTGCTTTCCTTTTCTTTTGAGTCTCAAAACTTGTAGATAATCTAATTTTTGCTTCAAAAGATAGGCATCTAATTGGATAAACCATCCACCTCACTCAGTGGATGCATCAGAACATTCCAAAGAATGCAGCATAGAACAATATATTTCCTTATTTAGAAAAGAAAAAGGTCAACTTGGTGAATCTAAGTTCATGTAGTTTTTAGAAGACTCGAAAGGGCACATCACTAGTGACAAAGATCTGATTTTATGCTATCTTACACTATAAATAGACTTGATTTGCATAGCATAAGAGCAAATAACACACACATAAAGTAGTGTCACATTCAATGGAAAGCATTGGAAGTTTAATTGCAGACAAACCAGTGGTGATATTCAGTAAAAGCTCTTGCTGCATGAGTCATTCAATTCAAACATTGATCTCAGGATTTGGAGCGAAGATGACAGTCTACGAGCTAGATCAATGCTCCAATGGTAAGGAGATAGAGAAGGCTTTGGTGCAGATCGGTTGTAACCCTAGTGTACCAGCTGTGTTCATAGGGCAACAGTTAATCGGTGGTGCTAATCAGGTAATGACTTTACAAGTCAAGAATCAACTAGGTACACTGCTAAGAAAAGCAGGAGCCATTTGGGTTTAAAGAGGAAACAAGAGAGTCTAATAAATGTAACTAGGATTAGTATAAGAAGACAAGATACAATACAATACATTGTCTTGTCCTTTTCCTTCGGGTCTCAGGGTTCTACCATGTACGGTTATGTTTTCAACCAGTTCAATGTAGTCACACAACGCCAATGAATTTGTATTCTCAGTTATAAGATGAATCTATGTAAGCTGAAAACAAACAATTATGATATGCATCATTTGTTGGAGTTAGAAAGATTCACTGAGAATAAAGAATAACTCTCTTTATTAACTTTAGAAATAACTCAAAACTAAAGCTCTCACAAATCTTGTCTCTCAAACTAATCTTTGTATTAATTGAGAAGTCACTTAGTCTATGTGTCATTCATAGAGTAGATTTAGGAAATATTATATTTAATTTTTCGAGATTTTAAAATATTCAAATAACCTAAAATATCAAGGTAAATTTAGGAAATATAATAGTAAATTTTGATTTAAAATCATCATCATTATATATATTAATTGAGAAGCCACTTAGCTTATGTGTCATTCATAGAGTAAATTTAGGAAATATTATATTTATTTTTTCGGGATTTTAAAATATTCAAATTTCTATTGCATTTGAAATATCAAAGTAAATTTTAAAAATATAATATTAATTTTTCAAAATTTAAAATAGATGATTAAATCAAATAACTTGAACGATAACCATAAAATTATTATTACTATATATAAATATAAGATATTATCCCAAGTATGGCGTGGATCAATATCTTGTATTTATTAAAAGTTAAACTAATTTTTAATAAATATTTTATTTTATAAATATTTTTATTATTTTTTTGATATTTTAAGTAGTCTGGTAAAATTTAACCAAATAAATTTGAATCCAAAAATATTTAGTATATTGATGTTGAAATTCCCAAAATGAAAGTAGTAAATCGAAACTAAATCAAAATATTAAAATACCCTAATAATTTCTAGAATCTTATAAGTATTCAATTATTCTAACCAAACATGTACCATTGTCGACAAAAAAAAAAACCAAACATGTACCACCAAACCTAAACCAATTACCCGAATGCCATAACTAATCTATAGGGTCAAAATAATGAAACCATGTGGAGTTAATAGCTCAATCAAAACATAACGTGACAAAAAAGGGATTTACAAAAGTAACGATACAAAATTGAGAAGTAAAAATGAAACAAAATCCTCTTCACTAAAATCTTCCGTTGTCGATCTCTCTTCACCCCGAGGGTGGCGATTGTCGTTTTCATGATAGACTGAAACCCTAGCCTCATGCTGTCACTAATCATCACTCTTCACTGATGAATTGCTGATGGAATCTGGGAAAATCCTCGACCCAAGACCTTTCTCGATTAATTGCAGTGGCCGAAGTAGTAAAGGCATGTCTCTTGAGTTGCCGCAGAAACCGCCGCCACCGCCATCTTTACTTGACCGGTTCAAGGCTCTTCTAAATCAGCGTGAAGATGAGTTCGGTGGCGAGGAGGTTTTGCCTCCGAGTGAGGAAGAGATGGTTCAGCTTTACGAGGTCGTTTTGGGCGAGCTTACTTTCAATTCCAAGCCTATTATCACTGATCTCACCATCATCGCTGGTGAACAGCGGGAACATGGACAAGGTATCGCCAATGCTATCTGCACACGAATTCTCGAGGTTTGTTTTTTTTTTTCTTTGTTAAATCATGTTTTTGTCTACCATTGAAGCCTTATATTGTATAATTTTTTTGTGCAAACGTTGAAGAATTTATGCTATTATAAGATAGTGTTTGGTTGTGGTTTTGTGAATTGGAGCTGCTTCTTAGTTACAAAGTTCTTATGAAACGCTTCATGTATATGCAGGCTCCAATTGAGCAAAAGTTGCCTTCTCTCTATCTTTTAGACAGCATTGTCAAGAACATTGGGCGGGATTATGTTCGATATTTCTCATCCCGTCTACCGGAGGTGAGCAGTCAACATCGAGATGCTTGCTTAATTGATTTGTATTGGGCTGAAGCATACTCACAAGATGTATTGATTTGATCGTGTTGATTGTATCATGTATGCTACTGTATTTAGGTCTTCTTGCTAGCATACAGGCAAGCACATCCGAGTTTACATCCTTCTATGCGCCATCTGTTTGGAACTTGGTCAAGTGTTTTCCCATCACCTGTACTACGCAAGATTGAGATGCAATTGCAAATTTCATCTGCAACAAACCAGCAATCTTCCGTAGGGGCTTCTGAGCCTGTTCAACCAACGAGGGGCATACATGTTAATCCAAAATATCTTCGTAGGCTGGAACCCTCAACTGCCAAAAGTGTAAGCCTTCTCTTTGAGATCACAAAAAGAGATTACATTCTTCGTTTAATGCATCTGCTACTTTGAATATACTATGTGTTGATGTTCTATTACTAGGCTAAGAAAACCAGGTATTAGATTAGTCTCGCCTTATAGNTCTTCGTTTAATGCATCTGCTACTTTGAATATACTATAGGCTAAGAAAACCAGGTATTAGATTAGTCTCGCCTTATAGTGGTCTTGATCATGGCATACCTTCGACGTATATTTGAGTTTATTGTTTACTTTCTCCAAGTAACCAATCTGGAGTGGCAGGGGTTGTTGTGCTCCCTCTCAATTATTCATGATGAGTAGGTCACGGGGAGTCCCGTGGAGGGCTTGTCAGCCTGGTGGAGGGCTTCTTTTAGTTAGACTACATTAGATTACTGCTTATGCATTATTTGTCTTTCTGAACTTGTCTTCGCATGTGTTTTCTTCAAAAAGTGATTTACACGTACCATGCGTTTTTTTCGTAACTGGGCCTGCTTGATGTGCAGAGTCTGAGAGGAATAAGTTCCAGTGCAAGAGTGTATGGCCAGAGTTCACTCGGTGGGTATGATGATTTTGAAGATCAGTTGGAAACCCCATCTTCCCTTTCTGGACCAAGCTCTAGTTCAGCTGGAAGTTTAGCCCTCTCATCCTCTGCAATTGGAGGTAACAATCTTCATTATTTCATTCCATCTTAAGATAAGGCTTCATTAAACTTTAAATAGCTCTTTATATTTTGACCTAATGACTCTTGCCACAGATGGTCTGTCAAGGAGGTTTAGTGACGGGGCTCATCCTTCTAATCAAGGCGTTAATTATGGAATGGGTCGCGCGATGGGCAAAGATGATGGACATATGGAATTGCGAAGGAAGGACAACTTGGGCCAAGGAAATGATCACGAAAGACCCAGAGCTTTGATTGATGCATATGGAGTTGACACCAGCAAACATGTAACCATCAATAGACCGTTTCGTGATATGAATGGCATTCATAGTAAGATGATTACTCCATGGCAGAACACTGAGGAAGAAGAGTTTGATTGGGAAGATATGAGCCCTACCCTTGATCGTAGCCGGGCTGGTGAAATTTTGCGATCATCTGCCCCAGCATTTGGAAGTGTAAGGTCAAGACACAGTCTAGGGAACACACGTGATTCTCATTTAGATTCTGACATTAAGAATGGTGTCAGTCATCAGCTACGAGAAAATTGGAATCTGTCTCAAAATTTTCCCCATTTATCCAACCGTGATAATACTAGAGCAGGACAGGACTTGAATGTATTGGCTTCATCTGTAGGATTAGTTTCACCAAAAAGTGAATTTGGGGATCCTCCATTTGATAGGACTTGGCCCCATTTGAGTGCTAGAGGATCCAACTCTCTCCCTGTACCTGCTGCTCACTTGAATCATTTGACAAATCAGTTGCATGGTAATCAAATGTTGAATCAGTTGCATGGTAAGCCTTTGTATAGGCCTGAGAACCAGGTTTCCCAGAATCAGATGCTAGGTAATTATTTGCCGTCTTCATCTTCAATGGCTCAAAGGCCAATGCAATCGTTGGTACCCCACCTAAATCATGGGTACCCTCCTCCACAAGGGTCAACCTTTAGATCATCTTTATCAATCCATGGTGGGGAAGCCGTGCATTCTCTTTCGACAGGGGTTTTATCTCAAAGAGGACCCTCTAATCAACCACCTGGTGGTGCCTTCTCTGGTCTGATTGGCTCTCTCATGGCTCAAGGTTTGATCTCGTTGAACAATCAGCCTACTGGTCAGGTAATCATTCAGATCATGTCACCCTTCTAATGGTGGAGAGTCGGTTTCTTCTTGCTTTATTTTGTATGGTTGGTTTATATATTCAGGGACCGTTGGGTACGGAGTTTGATGCGGACATGCTCAAGATACGTAATGAGTCTGCAATCAGTGCTCTATATGGAGATCTCCCAAGGCAATGCACAACATGTGGTCTACGTTTTAAGTGCCAAGAAGAGCACAGTAAACACATGGATTGGCACGTAACCAAGAACAGGATGTCCAAGAACCATAAGCAGAAGCCTTCTCGGAAATGGTTTGTAAGTACTGGCTTGTGGCTTAGTGGTGCAGAGGCACTTGGAGCTGAAGCTGGACCAGGGTTCTTACCCACAGAGCCAACCTCAGAAAAGAAGGGTGACGAAGAGATGGCAGTTCCTGCAGACGAAGAGCAAACGTCATGCGCATTATGTGGTGAGTCATTTGAAGACTTCTATAGTGATGAAACTGAGGAATGGATGTACAAAGGTGCTGTGTACATGAATGCTTCTGACGGATCAACAGCAGATGTGGACAAGTCTCAGTTAGGTCCTATAGTTCATGCAAAGTGCAGGCCAGAATCGAATGGGGTAAGTCATTCTATTTATTATCATTAACTTCTTTTGCAGTCATAGGTTTGTTCATAATGCATTGGAATGTCATCTAGCCTCCTGATTTTGACTCACTTTTTCAGGGTGATATGGAAGAGGAAAGTCAAAGAAAAAAGATGCGCTGTTAGATCCCTTAAACCAGCTTTTAGGTCTTTTTCTTGACTACATTTAAGTTATATTCTTATTTCTTCATGNGTAGTCAAAGAAAAAAGATGCGCTGTTAGATCCCTTAAACCAGCTTTTAGGTCTTTTTTCTTGACTACATTTAAGTTATATTCTTATTTCTTCATGATCTAATACGCTCTTTGTCATACAATACCACTGATGGGGAGAGTCTTCTTTCTCCTAAAACTGTACCATTAAAAAGAAGAGAGAGGTTACTTGCACCTAAAATCCTTCTGTGCCTTAGGACATGAATATCATGTATCTGTTCTGCATTCACTGCTACACCTAACCTCTGGTGCTTGTAGTAAAATCAGATGTACCGTTCCCATGTTAAATGAGTCTGTTTCTTTCGTGTTTCGGATTGTCTTTCTCTTTTTTCCAATCTTTAGATATTGCAGGGAAATACGGGGAAGATTGATGTTCGAGTGTGAACAGATTTCCTATGATGAATGGATCTCGTAGATGTTGTTGCTAAAGAGAAACAGTTTCAGGTTTTTCTTAAGAGCTTTCCCTGTCTGAAATTTTTCTTTCTTATTCTCTGTAATGTTGAGGCTGTTGGCTAAAAATGATCGTTAATAGAACTCTCGTGAAGAGTATTTTTTATTGTCTTGACTTTGTCTATATAATGGAACAAGGTTTACGTTTGGTTTATCTGAGGTTTACTTATCTAANTCTATGATGAATGGATCTCGTAGATGTTGTTGCTAAGAGAAACAGTTTCAGGTTTTTCTTTAGAGCTTTCCCTGTCTGAAATTTTACTTTCTTATTCTCTGTAATGTTGAGGCTGTTGGCTAAAAATAATCGTTAATAGAACTCTCGTGAAGAGTATTTTTATTGTCTTGACTTTGTCTATATAATGGAACAAGGTTTACGTTTGGTTTATCTGAGGTTTACTTATCTAAAGCCCTTTTTATATATAGTTGTAACATCGTACTTATAGGATATAGAGCAGGATTTCTTGTCGAAGTAGGTTGAATGGAATTAGGAGAATTTGGAGGTTATGGTTCGAGCTATTTTGAGTTTGTTATAGAAAACTTGTTGTGGCTCGAGTGAAAGTCTTGTTGGTTCGATGAATTGTGAAATGACCACAGTCAAATGATCCGTTGGTCCAATGGATTAAGACATTGTTTGGAAGAAGCTAAGAGTACTTACTCCTAGTAACATAGATTTGTTCAAATCTTACACTTGGGTCGGAGAAATAAAGAGAAACATTACACTTGGGTCGGAGAAATAAAGAGGAAACTCAAAAAGTGTTTTAACACTCGAAACGCTAAATACACAACCTTNGTTTTAACACTCGAAACGCTAAATACACAACCTTGGAAAATGGTTTCCAGCAGAAGTCAATACCCGAACCTCTTTACCTTTTCTTCATCAAAGATGCAGACTAAACGCAAAAAGGTGCGTTCTTGACTTCCTTTAGATTTCAAAAACACACTAACTTTAAAGAACCATAACCGCTAATTTCTTCTCCATTCCCTTTTTGATTTAACGCAAAGGATTCTTTTATTCTTACTTACTGCACCAAAAAATCACAAATCAAATAATCAGAACCAAGATTATGTGCGTTTGCAGAAAGTGCGTTTATGGGGTTTAAGATTATTGTTTTTTT
>OVAU01001718.1:0-14049 GCA_900406315.1 Biscutella laevigata subsp. laevigata
TTTCATTGTGAGTTATAATATGTCGAATTATGCACCCACACAGGTGATTTTGAGATGGTTGAGGATGAGATTAAATCCATCTGGGTGTATATAGGAAAGGGTACATTCAAGGTAGGAAAATCGAAGTCCTCTAGCATTCGTCACCCAATTGTGCGGTACATTCACAAGATTTCAGCTCACTCGTTTTTCACTAGACGCGAGACATGCTGTCAGAAGTGACGAAATGCAGTTCCTGAGATTGAGTTTGGCTCCATGTATTCGGAGTTATTTGATGAACTCCGAACTATTTCTGACACTTGAGGACTCTCGACCTCGCATTACCAAGCTCTTTTGTGCTATGCTGGTAAATGTCAAGGATATGATTGTGTCTCGACAGGATGTTGATGTGTTGTGTTTTTGTTGGTTTTGATAATTGTTTTTCATACATTCTTCATTATATTAGGATGCATTTGCATAGCATATGACATATCAGGTGCAGAGTTGGAGTTATAGAAGGATTGGACCAAAAGGGAGCAAAAAGGAGCAAACAACACAAGTCCCAGAATCGGAGGAATCACACCAGTTAGCTCAGACTGGTGCAACTAACCGGGGCATCACAAGACAAAACTCGGAGGAATCATACCGGTCAACACAAACTGATGCCTTGCACCAAGACAAATTAACAAGAACTTCAGAAAACTCGGACTAGTCAAGCAACCCACTTATGCACTAACCGATCCACATCTCAGACTTTGATGGAGGAATTACATCGGCCAAGGGTACTGGTCAGACTGAATGGTACCACTTACGCGTTTCAAGTTTAACGACTGATTTCTTTGTAATTTTGGGCTTACTATATAAAGGGAGCCCAAGTACTAAAATCCTAAGTCATAATTAATATTCTAAGCACGTTTTTAATCTAGTTTTCTCTCTAGTTTTGAGCTTTAGATATGAGTTTTGTCTAAGAGATTCATTGGTGATTTTCTATTGCAATTTCATTCTTAGATTTATGCTTTTGATTTGTTTATTGC
Organism: Biscutella laevigata subsp. laevigata; assembly: GCA_900406315.1. Taxonomy (NCBI): domain Eukaryota; kingdom Viridiplantae; phylum Streptophyta; class Magnoliopsida; order Brassicales; family Brassicaceae; genus Biscutella; species Biscutella laevigata. The sequence continues at coordinate 1,011 of OVAU01001718.1, forward strand.
CTTGATTTCTTATTCCTTCTTAATCATAATCCTCCTCACAAACCATGTCTAGAAACTCTCTAAGTGTTCTAGGGATGGGTTGTGAGTAGTTCTATATGGCTTATGGATTAGGGTTAGGAATGAGTTTATTGGATTGCTAGAAATGGTTTAGGTTGAATAGATTTAATGTTTTCATCAATTTCATGGTCTTAATGCTAGAATAGGAGTAGCTAACCTAATATAGATCATAGGAAAATTATTGGCCGGAAGGTGTTTGATAATATTCTTGAAATAAATGAAATTGGTGTTAATCAATGTTATCCAAGAGATTGTTTTATGATTGGTTAATTGTTGTTTGAAATTGTATTTCTAGCTTCCTGATTTGTGTAGTTACATAATTAGGAAAGAGTTTCTATCACAGGAGTGAATTTACTTACATTATATATTCCTATACATAAGACAGACTTGATTGTGTGAATTAAAACCATAGCTAGCATGAAAAGACTGTCCATTTCGATTGCCCCGGTCCATGAGTTATTCTTATATTCTGAATTTTATTTCTTGCCATCGATTTCTAGAATTTTTTAGTGACATAACAACTTCCCAATTCAAACCTTGACTTAGTAAAACCCATAACATGAATAGTGCGTTGTTTCTCTCCTGAGTTGATTCGACAATACCCATACTTACTACAGTACAACATTGATACTCTAGAACCAAAAAGATATTATCTATCAAATGTCTCAATGCAAATTTGCATAGGGGGATGGTTAACCCCGATATTTCGAGCTGCTAATATCGACCTCAACGATGATCGCGCCTTGCCTCCTAACTTTATTAATCTTTAGTATCTGAAGAGATCAAACTATTTAGCTGGGTGATTAACTCGATTTTTCCAAGTTAAGGACTCAACTATCAATGCAATGTAGTAGTAAGGGATATGTCCAACCAACTTAGGAGGGAGATAACGCACTAGTTATGTGATGAATTCACTAGTTCCAAGTGGAATAGATAAGTTTTGTTTTGTCACTAAACAATCCTAAGTAGTAATTAAATCGAAATAAGCAATAAAATAAAAGTCAACAGAAAGTCAACAATATCAAATGAAATGAAAATCAGAAATAAAGATAACTCATAGACCAGAGCAATAAAAAAGAGCGGTCTTTTTCATGCTAGTTATGGTTTAATTCAGTCAATCAGGTTTATCTTATGTCTAGGAATATCGAATTCAGGCTAATTCACTCTCGTGATAGGAGCCCCTTTCCTAATCATGCAACTACACAATCCCTTGGCAATCAACACAATCATGAAGCAATAAACAAAACTCCATGCAAGAATTTATCAGTTCTTAAACAATCTCTTGGAAAAAAACAATAAACAACAATTTCACCTAGTTCATGAATTCTATCAAACAACTTTCAGACAATAAATTTCCTATGATCTAGATTAGCTTAGCTAATCCTATTCTAACATTAAGGTTATGAATCTGATGAAGATTCTATCCAGTCCTAAACCATCCATAGCAATCAACTCAACTCATTCCTAACCCTAATCCACAAGTTATATGAGATTACTCACAATCCATTTCTAGAACATTTAGAGAGTTTCTAGACATGTTTTGAGAGAAAGATTAGGAATAAGAAAATCAAGCAAGAGACAATCAAATAAGAATAGAAGGAATCTGTAAAAGGGAATTGCAATAGAAAATCACCAAGTAGTCTTTAACAATTGTTTAAGAAAACTCAGATCTAAAAACTCAGAAACTTCAGAAAACTAACTTCAAAACGTCCTTACGAAAAACTTAAGGTTTTTGTTTCTCTTTTGCCCTTTTATACTTCACAAAATTAAAAGGAAAAAAACTTGGTTTAGCTTGGAAACGTGGGACGTGTACCGGTCGGGTTGACCGGTACCTTTCCCCGGTACCCGTTTAATGGTCTTTGTCTGGGTTGGTGTGATAGCTACGACTTTTCTTTCTTCACGTGCATCGGTCTTTGATACCGGTCAGGTGTGACCGGTCCTGGTGCTACGAATTTTTTCCTGAGATGTGTCCCAGAGTGGATACCGGTCACATCGGTCAATCTGACCGATGTTGCTGGCCGGTACTCGCCCCAAGATCCGATTGATAAACTTGTGCATTTTCATTCCTTCAAAGCTTCTTTTTGCTCCATTCCTCGCCTAAGTCCAACTCTGCACCTGAAATGACAAATGACATGCAAATGCAACCTGAAAGACTCTAAATGCATCCTAATCTAATGCAAAGTGCATGAAAGCGAATGATCAAAACCGAAAAAACGTTATGCATCACAGGGCAGTCACGCGATCAATATGCCCACAAGATCACGTCAGCTGCCAACCGGAAAGCGATAGTTCTTCTACCCCACCTTGCTAATACTAGCCTTCAGGACTCCAACAACGTTGATTTCCAACCGTTTGACGACGTGCTCTATGACCCTCTAGGTCCTTATCCCCTGGAAACATTGCAAGCAGATCTTTATGGTCCAGATGCTTTCCCCGAAGTTTTGGCAATCCTTGACGATATGCCAATCTCTGAAAGAACTGCTCCAGTTTATGGGAGTACTGGATACTACTATGGGGAACCAACAATGCTACAACACCTCAGACCGGTAAGAGATCTTTATTAAGATAACCGAAAACTAACTTGTTGGTATAAATTTCAGGATCGTACAATCAGGAAGCTGACAGCTCAGGTGAAGAAGATCAAGCACATGCTTCGCGGAGGACATTCTTCTTCAACACACGACGATGATACTAGAGTTGAGCGCATACACTCCTTCATGGGAGAAAGGAGTTCCCATCGCGAACACGTCTCTCCTTCGTGCCATTCAGAGCATCACACTTGCGCTCCACGCCGTCCCATTGCCCCTCCACCACCAAAAGACTCCGACAATGAGTCTCTTACCTTCTCCTCAGACGAAGAATTCGACCCCACCGCTCACTATTATTGAGGTCCCTTCTTCGCACCTTTGTACATATGCATTCTTATTTTTTATTTTGTTTTCTTCCCTTGCTTAGACTTCCACAGAGACTGTGTAGTTTAAGTTTGGGGGAGGAACCACCTTTGTGTTGATGATTGTTTTCTGTTTTGTTTTCTTTGAATTAAATCTCATGTTGCATTGTCGATAGGTATGTTTTTAAAGAAAAAACCATAAAAATCAAAAAAATTCAGAAAAAAAACCAAAAAGATTTTTCATTTAAGTTGCAATGCATATTTTCCTAGGATTGAGTCACATATAGTTTGCAATGCATATTTTCCTAGGATTGAGTCACATATAGTTTGCATTGCACTGTTTTCAAAAAGGAACCTTTGGACCTTATATATTGTTTATTGCAATCAATTTTAGCAATCTTGAAAAGTCTTGAAGTTCTTATGTTGAATGTTGATGCTTAAAAAGCTAATTTGATTGTTGTGAAGCTTTCTAGCCTAAGGTTGCCCCAATTGCTCTTTGTCTTTTCCGGTTTTGCTATTATCCCCTCACTCTGCGAGAGAAACCAAATTACAATCGACCTTTATGCCTTGTGTGGAATCTTCTCTTGAACATAGGAGCCCCGTTTATACAAAACCAATTGAGACCTTTGTGTTTTCCTTGATCATGTTTCACCCTCTATTAATTGAATGTAGGAAGGCGATCTAAGTTAGTCAAGTTGATCACTTTTGGCTTGGTAATGATAATGGATTGTAAAAACATAATTTGGATGATGAGATGAGTATGAAAGCAATTTTATGAGTCTTGGGTCTTGGGTTCTTGAATTTCAAACCTCTTCCCCTTACCGATATTTTGCTTAGCTTGAGGACAAGCAAATGTTAAGTTTGGGGGAGTTGATATGTCTAGTTTTGAATGGCTTTTTGGCTCTCTTTTATGCTCATTCTTGCATACTTAGGTTGCATTTAGAGTGCTTTAGGATTGCATTTGTGCATATTTTGCATTTCAGGTGATTAGAGAAGACTTAGCCATGAAAGGGGAGCATTTAGGATCAAGAAGACCAAAACCAGCAACATTGGCCATCAATATCGACTAATGGAGGTCAATGCATGAAAAGGATCAGGAAGCAGCTGGATCAGTCACAAGGATCGACCAGAGCTGCTCGATCCGAGCTTGAAGTAAAAAGGAAGAGACTGGATCAGTCCCAAGGATCGGCAAGCTTTGACCGATCTAGTCAGAAAAAATCGAGCTTGATTAGGATCGGCCACCAATACCGACCAGGAGTGACCGATCATGCCTCAAAACATAAGTCAACAAACGAGTATCAGAGTTAACCAGCCGATTTTACTTGATTTGGAACCACTATTTAAGCTTTTTAGACATAGTTTTTGTTAAATTTTAATCTATCTTTGTTCTCTCTTTCTACTTTGGTGAAAAACCTAGTAAAAAAACTACTTTTTTATATTTTAATGGCAATTTGAAGTTTCTTTTCATCTCTTCTCCATTTCTACCTTTTAAGCTTTTGATTTTGAACATTGATTATGCTTGAGCATGAATCCTCCATGGGATTTTGTGCTTTGATGATGATTTGTGAGTAATCACTTCCCTAAGTGAATGGATTGAGGAGGTTTGTTGATTAGAGAATAGATTTTGATGCTTAGGGCTTTATTCTTCTATGTTCTTCATGTTTTTGTTGTTCTTAGTGCTTGAGTAGGATTGATCACCTTATTCTTGATCTTTTGCATATTATCACCTGAGAAGTGTTGATAGATTTCTAGAATGAAACAAACACATGCTAAATGAGTTATTTCTAATCATGAATTTGACCAAGAGATTGTGTAAACCATGTTTAGAAAAAGGATATTTTCCACGAGAGTGGATCGATCTATGCTTGATATTCTTAGACTTAAGACTTCCATCATAATTTTAGAAATGAACATCATATTTTTGCACTTAATCACCGAAATCGACCCTTATTCCATTCACTTATGATCTTCCTCTTTGTTTTAAGTCTTTTCTATTTGTGTCTTTTTATTCATTACTGCAACTGATTATCTTGCTTTTAAGTTTTATGCTTTTTTATTTAGGATTGTTAAGTGACAGTTTCAATCTCTTATTGCTTAGACTAGCTAAATTTTTTATAGGCTAACTGAACTAGTGCAATCCCGATTACGTTCGACATTTCATACCCTCCTTCATCCATCCGTGAGCCATCTTTACTCCACTCTTTTAATCCCATTGAAGTGTGGGGTAAAGATCCTCTTATCACTGTTGTCACATGCCTCGAGGCAGACGGGGGATGATAACCCGCTAGCAAAGTGCTACCCTTGATTGATTTGGTTCATTTAGAAAGCCATGAATGACAAACTCTTCAGTGATGTAGAACGAGCTCCCTAGCGACGGTGGCTCATGCACTCAGCGAATATACAGCCTGATGCACATCTAATGCCCAAGAAGAAGCGGACGACGAGAATGATACAGAGGATGGTGCGGGGTTCTTGGGAAATATTTCAGCCTACATTTACTTATCGTTTTGATGGAGCCTGGAAAGAATCCAACCCAACCAGTGGCGTAGCATTGATTCTACATCTTTAGGACAATATTAATGATGTTTTCGGCCTGAGTGGAACGACGAGGGGGACATGTCCCCTACATATGGAACTTTGAAGCTTGTTGTGGGCATTATATATAGCCTGCATAGACTCAGCCGCTTATGTGATTATTTTATGACGGCCTCACAGGAACTTGTACGAATGATGTGAAACCAAGTAGAATGGCTAGCTTTTACTACATAACTCGATGAACTCAACGACCTCCAGGACTTACTGCTAAAATTCGCTCTTTTTTTATGAGACGCTGACGAAGATCGACCTCCTTACACGTCGTGCCAGAGAGAGATAGCATCTTTGTGTATACAGGAACGTCTCCACCATTTTGTATGGTTGATAACTCCAGCCTTTTCACTACATCAATCTAGTTTTGTATACAGGTTGTGTCAAGAAAAAAGAAATTATCGCAATGTATTTGGCCAACACCATTACATGTCAAGTTTTATCAAATACAAAAAAATGATTACCCTTCATATTGTTTTTTGCATCTACTGGTAAATTAGTTGAAAGTTTCAGTTTTTGGAGTGGTCGTTTTAATTTAAATACATATTAAATAATTAGAAAAAATGTCAGAAAAGCATGAATTTGCAATTCTGCTCACTTTTAGTTATGAATATTTAGATAAGTCATGTTAACATCAAAATTTCGTTGACTTTCCAATTAAATCCTAAAGTTTTGTTGATTAAGCCAAATTAAGCACGACGTAACTTCACTAACAAAATATTTAAAAGAAGTTAAATCTCACCGTTACATGAAACGACATCGTTTTAAAAAAATCACAAAGTTTCAAATTTTGGCCATTTTAATCATGAACTTTCGTTGACTTTCCAACTAAATCCTAAACTTTCGTTGACCGAGTCAAATTGGGCATGACTTTATATTCAAGTTTTTGTTTTTATTAAAATATGTTCATTCGAGAATAAATTATATATTGGTTCGGTTTGGATTCTTGAATGAACATGTTTTCCTTAAAAACCTAAAAAAAACAAAACTCGAACATCCCAAACCGAGCCGAATAACCCAAACCGAGTCGAATAACCCGAACTCGAACCGATATAGAATTTAGTCTCAAATGGACATATTCTTTTTTTAAAACCAAAACTTGAATATCCCGGACCGAGCCAAATAACCCATCGTCAATCCCTAATATAAAGTCATGTCCAATTTGACTCGGTCAACGAAAGTTTAGGATTTAATTGGAAAGTCAACAAAAGTTCATGATTAAAATGGCCAAAATTTGAAACTTTGTGATTTTTTTAAAACGATGTCGTTTCATGTNCAAAACGACGACATTTCATGTAACGGTGAGATTTAACTTCGTTTAAATATTCTGTTAGTGAAGTTAACGTCGTGCCTAATCTGACTTAGTCAACAAAACTTTAGGATTTAATTGAAAAGTAAACGAAATTTTAATGTTAAAATGGCTTATCTAAAAATTCATAATTAAAAGTGAGCAGAATTTTATGTTCATACTCTTTTACATTTTTTTCGTTATATAATTTATAATATAGTGATTTGTCTAGAATAGCAAGTTTTCAAAAGTAATTGTCAATTTTGACACTTTTGTGACAAATAGCAAGTTGATGTTATTTGCTGAACAAAGAAAAAAAGGAATGGAGGGGAAAAGCCTGTATTGTCCTCGAACTAAAAAATTGTTTAAGTGGACGATATTAATTAGGACCGTAGGATGGAAAATATAATATTAGATCTAATGGCTTATATGAATCTAGTTAGAAAAGAAAAGTTGGTCAGATGTTTATCAAAACTGGGACAAAGTAGAAGGAATAAAAGTTTCACAAATTTTGATTGTACTTCATTAGAAAGGAAGATAAAGTTATTATATCAACTTTTTTTCTTCTGTTCTGAGCCATTGGATTAAAGTGAAGAAAAGAGATCTGATGGCTCATATTTATCTATTTACAAAAGATTAGGTCAAAGTTGGTGGCTTATCAATTTGGGTGAGATGAAATAGGAAACAAATCGATGGCTCCATCAATTTCTTATACTTTTCTCTTTCTTTCTCTATCAATTTCTTTCTTATCAATTTCTTTCTCTCATCCTCTTCTCCATCTTGCTCTCTTTCTTTCTCCAGCGAATCTTCTGTGTACTTTTTATTTTAATATGTATATCAGAGATTTGTTTTCCTCTCATTTGGATATGTGAGTCAGATCTTAAGACAAAAGAAGAGAGGAAAAGTAGGAGCTTCAACAACCTTTCGTGGAGATCTCAAAAATTCTTCCTCTTTATTGTGTGATTCGTTACTGAAAATGAATGAGAGAAATATCGAGGAGCGAGATGTTCAAAAGGTTGCAATGGTGGTTTCTAAGAGGATTCGAGAAGAAGAAGAAGAATTTTCTTAGTCTTTCTCCAAAGAGTGAACGGTCTTACTTGCTTCTTATCATTTGGGTATGACTAGTTTTTGGTTGTGAATTTGTTGTCGGGTATAGGCAGTATATGTTTTGTGGGATTTGTTTATTGTTACTGTTTGGTTGATCTTAAATGGTGTTTACTTTTACAGAGATGTGATCTAAAATGCAAGAGTTATGTTGTGGAAAGGGGGAATGAGATTATGTATATTTTGCATGTGTAACCATAAAACTAGTCAAGAAAGCTAAACATTATAAACAAGATAAGGAGATGCATGTGTAACCATATAACAATGACCATGAAACATTAACCATGAACTGAAATCAACATATCAGATAATATACACTAACCATGAATTTTGAGAGGTGTGTTTGTCTTCATACTGTGTTTGAGTTTTGTGTTTATCTTCATAAAGTTTCAATGTTTATAAAAAAGTGAACAATTTCTTAAAGAAAAAAGGAACGATAACCACAAACGGTAACCATAAAGCAACTAATTTCAGAACATAAAGTAGACTAAAATTTTGGGAAAAGACTATTAGGTTGTAAGCATTAACAATGTGTCATGCGTGTATGAACACAATAAACCTAACACAATAAACCGAACACACTTAATATGAAAGCTCTAGTATTTGTAACCATAAAACATTAACCATGAAACAGTAACCATGAAACAGTAGACATGAAACAACTATCCATGAAACACTAGTCATGAAAACAATAAACACACGACATGAATGCACTAATATTCTTAACCGTAAAACAATGACCATCAAACACTCGATATGAATGCACTTTCCCCAAAATCCGCATTGGTTGTATCGGTTTTACGAACTGGATCATGAAACACCTTGAAGCTTGCTGTCATAACACCTTCCCTGAGCTTGAACTGGTCAACCCGTTTCTCCCAACCTTGAAGCTGAAGTGTCTTAAGCAAGAATTTTTCACTTTATATGGCTCTCCATTCATCAGAAATGAAAGTGCACTAGGTAAAAAGTCTTTTGCAAACACATACACACAAATGAAAAATAGCAAATATAAGACAAACTTTGAAAAATATTATATGCTCTAAACTTAATGAGATGTGTGAAATTAATGTTATAAACTTAAGGTGGTGTACGACATATATGATATGCGATGACCACAAAATTGCGCACATGAAAACATAATTTCGGTTTATACAGACATATTGGCCTACACGCATAGGCTTTCTATCTAGCATTGTTGTGACCACAACAATGCGAATACGAAAATGCGAACACGAAAAACATGTGGTAAGAAATACAGTTTTTTTGCAAATCGTATCGATCACCACGAAAGACATACCACAAAAATGCGAACAGTTGTTAAGGAATCAATATTTTTTTGAAGTCGTATCTATAACCACTACAAAATGACCACGCCTAAGCGAACACGAAATAGCAGACGTTTAAGTCAGAGCTATATTAAGAAATCTATTTTTTTAGAAATCGCATATATAACAACGAAAACCCGAACACAAAAATGCAAACGCGAATGAGGGATGTTTAAGTAAGTAGATATGGGAAGACATACTATAACCACGAAAACCCGAACACAAAAAGAACTCTTTCTTTTTGGATTCGTAACTATAGCTTCTGAAATAGCGAGCACAATACACCAGTGCAGATCTAAATACACAAAAAGCATAAATGTGCAAACATGAGTTACACAGATCTATTTTATGAACAAAAATATGAACAAATCTGTTTTTTTGAACATATATAGAGATAAAAAAGGAGGAGAGGTTGACATGAAGGAGGAGAGGTTGTCGAAAATCGAAAGAGAAGTTGTTAACTAAGAAAAAGGACTATATGAGCGAGAAATACGGCGAGCTACGAGGATGAGAGACGGTGAGAGACGGTGGAGCAGGTTACCGAAGGTGGTGGAATGGAAGTGAGAGACGGTGAGAGATGGTGGAGTAGGTTACCGACGGTGGTGGAATGGAGGTGAGAGACGGTGGAGTATGTTACTGAAAGTGAAGAAGAAAGAAGAGAAGAAATATGAAGTGAAGAAGAAAGATGAAAGTGAAGAAGAAAGATGAACAGTGAAAAAACAAAAGTACAAATCTCTTTGTCCATCGGTTAATAGGGTGTTATCGTTGAGATATTAGGTTTGAGAATCAATTTGTTTGCTCTCGTCAATGTAGTTGCAATGTAGTTAGGAGTAGTAAGTTTAGTTTGGTTGAGGGTGTTTGAGTAATATACTACCACAAACTTGCTATCAGAAACAAAAATTCCAATATGAACAATTACTTTAAATAACCTGACATTCTAGACAAAATGTTCTTTATAATATATACTTTTTTGTTTCCTGGTCGGTACTTCTCGGATATATACATCAGTTAGCTCTTGCGCATCAGAACCAACCACCATCTTGTTCTTTCTGGCTGATCAAAATCGTTAACTCAAACTCATCTCAGAAACATTCCTTACAAACCCATAAACCTAAAACAACAAACTTTTCTTTTTCCCCGAGAAACCTATTCCAAAACGTTTACACAAAGCTTCAAGAAAAGAAAAATAGCAACGATTGGTCAATTGTGGACAAACACAGGCTCTGCTCTAGCAACCCTAATATTTATATACACAATCTTCAAGCAATGTTTCCTCATGTTGGAGACCACGTGGAACCATTTTTGCACAAACTCTTGGGTCGCTTCTATCCTTATATCCAAATAACATTCTATGAATACAACAGCGAGTCTTTCAAACGAAGCGAGGTCTACTTGGGGATTCAAAGCTATCTCAGCAAAGACTCTTCTGCTCGAGCCAAGAAGCTCAAAGTCTACACAATGAAAGGAAGCAAATCTCTTGCTATTAGCATGGATGATGAAGAAGAGATCAGCGACGATTTCAAGGACATTTCAGTTTGGTGGCAATTGAAGAAAGAGAGGAGTGTGAGGCAATCACTCTTGTTCTACCCTGCAGCTGACGAGAAGAGATATTACATGTTGATGTTCCATAGGCGTGACCGGGAAGTAATCATCGAGAGGTATCTTGAACATGTGACATGATCCTAGTCTGAGGATGGATAGTTTTGGTGTGATGAGCTATTGTTCTTGAGGTGATATGATCAGAGGTTGTGGAAGATAACAATGGTTGAACGGTTTGGTACGTTTTGACGTGAAACGTTGACGGTGGTTGATGCAATATGGTGGTTGTCGGAATGATGCACGCTTGCTCATGAAGAGGACCCACTTGAGGAGATCTTGTCTTAAGCCAAAGAAAGGCTAAATCTTTGAAGTTGAGATCTTGCTTTTGGGGAGCTAAAAAAGGCACGGCCTTTTTCTCAGGCTCTTCTTGGATGAAAATGAGTAGGGGTTGATGAAGAACTCTTGGCCGAAAGGTGGATGGAAGATGGAAGAACGAATGGTGGAAGATTGGTGGCTAAATGAGGGTAATGGAGAAAAGGTGGAGACTTTGACAAGGGGATGATGGGAAAGTGAAGATCCATGGATATGGGATGATAAGGGGGACTGGAGCATGTTGCAGAGGTGATGAAATCGTGGCTTTAATGGAGGTGGAAGATCCTTGAGTTTGAAGATGATGGAAAGGGGGCACCTTTGAGGATGAAGATGGAGATGCTGAGATGGAGGACGACTTGATGAAGGTGAAATGATGAAGAACAGTAGCTTGATCGAGGTGGAAATGAAGTAAAGATGGAGGTGGAAGGATGTGAAAACGAATTGGACCACAAAGGAGGTGGAAATTCTTTGATACACCAAGATAACCTACGATATGACACACTTAGGGTTTTGAGAAATATTACTCATTCTCAAAGTGAACTTCCATGAGAAAAAATCTCTTAATTTGAATAAAAATGAAAGTTAAAAACCAAGTTTGGTTTACAAAGCCTTTAAATATTAAAAGGAGGGGAAGGGAAGCTAAAACCCTAAAACTTAGCTATTTTAAGTTGAACCGGGTTGTGCACATAATGGACCATTCTTCTTCTCTTGGAACCGGTTCATGGAAGGTCTTTCTCCTTCCTTGGGGATTCACACTTAGGCAAAGATGTGTCCATCTTAGCCTCGTTAAAACCTTGGTGGAAAAACCATTTTGGGACAAAACCCACCTAAGGAAAAATAGTACTAATTTAGACACCGCTAAAGTGATCTATGACTTGAGTTTCCAAGGCTATGATGACTTGAATTATCTTCATTAAGCTCCATGGGTTGTGAATGATCTTTAAGTCTCTCCAAAATAGTCTTCAAAGGCGGCTCAAGTGCATGTGCAAGCTTCGGGCCAAGCTTGTCCAAAACGTCTTCGGGCCAAAATAGTCTTCAAAGGCGGCCGCTTGACCAATCGAGGCACCTTTAAGTCGGCTGGAGTAGAGATGGCCAAGAGGCGTCTTCTACCAAATTCTACGAGTAAACCTTATAAAACTTATTAGAGCATAATATCAGAGTAAAACAAGAAATGTAGTCGAGTAAGATTAGAGAAAGAGAGAGTTTTGGCTGTAAGAGTGGGTGGTCGTTTGGCTCTGCCGGGTACGGTCTCGCCGGCGGTACAACCAAAAGTGAATCTGACTTTCACAGCCTAATCACGTTGAATGAAGTTGAGACTTTGCAAGCTGAGGTCTTTAAGGATATAAGGAGAAGTAGTCGAGAGAGATTCGAGTTTTGGGTTGAAACGGTCGATGGATCTGACGTTGGTCTCCATTGTATGGTCGTGGCTACGTCATGCGGCCGTACTCGAGAAACCTTGGAGAGTTTCTCCAGCCTAATCAACTATGAATGCTCCGATCTTTTGCAAGCTTGGATATTTGAGCAAATGATGAAGCTCAGTAGAAGCAAAAACTGATTTGCTGGAGCTTAGGCCGTGAGAATGGTTGAAGGTGTTGACGGGTGGGAAAATGTTGCCGGTGAGAACGCCAAGTGATCCGATGGTTGCAAGTTTCCGATAATGCTAAGATCTGATTGCTTGAAAGATTGGAAAAGAGATTGAGAGAAGAGATGGGTTCGGATATGACACACCGAAACCCTAAGGGATATGACACACCCTTAGATGAACTTCCAAAAGAGAAAATGATTTCTCATAAGTTTGAAAATGATTGAAAGTTAAGTTGCCAAAAGCGGCTACAAGCAGTTTATATAGTCTAGGCTTAAGACACAAGAAAGCCCTAA
>OVAU01001719.1:0-14046 GCA_900406315.1 Biscutella laevigata subsp. laevigata
ATAAAAGCAATAAATAAGACAAAGACTTAAAAATATGACTCATTGGTTTCTTCATGCTTCTTTAATGGCTTCTTCGGTTCTTCCACTTTATTCAAGCGTCTTTGACTAGATCAAAGTATTACTAAGTAGTATATATGGAAGTAATTTATCTAGCCGCATGAAAACATATGCTTGAGAAAACTCAAAGGGACAAAACTGAAGCATAGGAAAAAGAGTACTAGATAAATCACTTAACTACTTAGTGAATACCTTGATCTTCTTCATATGCTTGGATGAGAATTGTTGTAGCTTGGTATGGCTTCATTCTCCTTATCTTGAGTTTTCTCTAGAATATCCTCCATAATCTTGGCGAGTTCCTTTGATGTGCTTCTTGTGATCGCTTTGTTCGGTATCTCCAACGTCTTGGAAATGACTTGAGCATCCATTGTTCCAATTTTAGTATGTGAGCCATCTGGGATCACATCACCCAAGATCTCTAGCTAGTTTGTTCCATGACCACACCTCCGTCGAGAACACTATATCCTTTTTAGTTTTGGTTTTTGCTAATAATACCGCTGACAATTCGTGCTTTCGGGTTTCTTTTCACATTGGGAGAGTGTGAAGTAAGTCTGGGGGAGTGTACCTTAGCCCACACCGCTTCTGGGATCTCTTGATTTAGCACTTTCTAACTTTTACATGGATGTGGAATTATGACGCTCTCTTATGATAATTGACCCTTCTTGATAAATATTTACTGCTTAGTATCACCAAGGCTAGATGGCATTTGGTCCATAGAAACTGGTGAACCACATGACTAAACCCCCTCCTAGAAAACTAAGGCTTGATAGACCTTTGTTGGATCTGAGGTTGACTCAAAATATCCAGAACCTAACATGACTTTAATTTTTCTTGTCAGGAGTTTGAGATCAGGAAAGGGAAGTAGAATAACACTCATGATTTGTTCTGCCCTTCACCACCCTTTCTGATCCTGAGTGGACGAGCTCGCCTTTAGTTTGGTAACCTTCATGTACCCAACCTCCTTTCATGCTCCAGATGTCTAGATAACTTTCATGTCATTAGGTAATCATTCATGTGCAAAAACTATGGAGAGAGAGTTTGAGTTAACTTGGTCCTACTACTATTTAGTTAGTTGGAATCTTAGGTGGTTATACATTATCATGACTTGACTACAATGCTTGTGTGTTTTCCCTTTGGCCATAAGAAGTATAGCATTGGGGGTTTACAAACTCGTTACTGGGTAGTTTAGACTAAAATTCGATAATTGAGATGTGTTTACTGCTGAAATAAAATTGTTTAAAATTTGTACTCAGGAAAAGATTGAGTTCGATCAAACTCAAAGAGGTACGATAGAACTCCTGAGCCGAACTTGTTCAGTTCGGTCGAACCCAAAAAGGTTTGATCGAACCCTCCCCTTATTTCAAAAAAAAAGAAAAAGAAAAAGAAAAAAAAAAAAGGGGAGAAGAAAAATAAAAGAATGAAAAAAAGAAACGAAAAAGAAAAAAGAAACGAAAAAGAAACGAAAAAGAAACACTTTGTTTAGGTTTGAATTCAATGAAAAATGTTTGTTTTGATTCAGTTCGGTAGATGATTCTTGCTACTAGGTAGTATGTTAGGTCAAGACCCTCATTACACGCTCTCTCTCTCTCTCATGATTTTGCATAATGATATGACCCTTTTGACAAGCTTTTGTTGAGCACCCTAAACACTTTAGCCTCACCATCACATAGCCTCCCTACATAATCACCGAACCCTTTCTCTCTGATCGAAAGACTCTTGATAGGAAACTCACACCTTCTTTAATGAATGTAGTGAGTCGGCTGATTTGAATGCAAAATCTGCTCAGGTTAATATATAGTATGGACAGGCTTGGACGATCATCGTGGGAATCTGGGGACAATGTGCTAACACCTCTAGTTTGTGTTTGAATACAGGCTCTGTTTACACTAGGTCAGCTGAGGAGATTAGAGTTCATGCGACTTCCCCTTGGGCCTTGACTGTCTTTACTTGAGGACAAGCAAAAGTTTAAGTCTGGTGGAGTTGATATGTCCTATTTATAGGGGTTTAAGCCTCATATTTTGATTGGATTATAGACCCCTTTATGAGTTATTAACGTGCTTTTGGAGCATTTTCGTCTTCTTTCAGGGTTTCACAGGTCTGAAGAGGATTACTCAGAAACGGGAGTTTTTGGGTTATTTGGAGCTGCAGAATTATGCAGAAGCGTCAGACATTTAGTAACGGTTGGAAGACTTCCCGACATTAGATCAAATTGAATTTTGGACACAAGATATCCACATGAGTTGTCTTTCGTTTGGTGGTGGTTTGAAGTCATTCTGAGCAGCGGTTGAAGAGTTACACTATTTTTAATGAAGACATATCCGTCTGGCACGCAAAAGACAAACGTGCAGGAATTCATGATCAGAGAGGCCGAGTTTGATCGAACCACTTTGAGTTTGATCAAACCATTTTCAAAACAAAATCGCTCGAACCGTTGCACAAAATTCAGGATTCGGTGACGAGAACAAGCCGGTTCGATCGAACCATACCTCAATTCGATCAAACCATAAAGACGAAATACCAAAAGTTGCGCTCCAAAGCCCATGCCCACTTGTTACCCTGATGACGTCACAAGGCACTGTAAAAACACTAGAGAGACACGAATTTTGACACGTTTTTCCTTATTATTTTCAGTTTATTGTTTTCTGCAACTAGAGTTTTTGATTATTGATTTGCTAGGGGAGATAGATTTAAAATTGAAAACTCTGTATCTGGAACCCCTGTTTTGATTCTATCTGAGTACTATTTCATGCTTTCAACTATGCTTTGTTTGATTGGCTTGATTATGTCTGGGTAGAATATTAGATCGGATCTAGGGTTATACAAAAGGGTCTGCTAGGGTTCATGTTTAGATTAGGTTTAAAAGATGAATTGAGTCATTTAGGAGCTGATCTGTAACGTGGTTTCAATCTGACAAGTTGAATCTAAGGTTTAGGATGATTCAAGTCTAACAAACACCAATTGAATCACCCAGACAAATAAAGTCTAGCTAAGGAAGATCTGAGCCTGACAAGCACCAAATCAGATCTCCCAAATAAGTAATTAGAAGAGTCTAGAATTGATCGATCTAGTCTGACAAATAGGATCGATCAGCCGCAATGAGGCAGACTAAATTAGATTCACTACTGGCTAATGCTCTTGCTGAGCGTTGAATGACGAACGCGAGGTGTTCAAAGAGTTAGTCCAAAATCTAATTTATGTTATGTAGATCCCCAGTTCTTTTTTCAACCACATATCTGAACCGTTCCCGCCAAAAACCCTTTTAAACCCTAGGTCTGATTGCTTGCTTATCTGATTTTAACCCGCGCTGTTCTATTTACTGCTTTCATCACCTAACCATTGCCTGCTAAATCAACCTTTCTTACTGTTTTAGCCATTGCTCAGTCTTGCTTGTCTCTTTGTGCTAGTCTTTAGTCTCTCTGGATTCGATCTCTAAGTACTACAATTGACCATCTAAGGTAAAACCTGTGTGACATCATTGGGTTTTGATTGGAGCGTGCTCTGTGTGATATGAGTTCGTCAGTGAACGTTATGGGCAATCATTTGTGTGGACATCTAGATCTTGTTCAATCCCCTTGTCTTGACATGTATTTGGAGAGCTACATAAGGTCCTACATTTCTCCAACAGGGATGTTTTCATGTGTTGGCGTTCAAGTGCAACAACCATGGGTCAACACTGACTTCTATGTGCCTGACCCATCTATGATTAAAAATGGTGCAATAATGTTTGGGAGAAAGTTTCTGAGAGATGCAGGAGGAGCTCTTTACTTTTGCGACGATGGTCTAACTCTAAGGAACGTGAGGAACGAGGATCGTGAGACAAACTATCACCCAGTGGGTACTGATTTCAGGGGTCATGAGCAGCCAGAGGAAAGGAATGCTTTTGATGGAGAACCAGTGGGTCAGAACGAAGAAGAGGATGGCATTGTTGAGGATGTTGAGAGTAGAGTAGAGGATGGGCAGCAGGACGACCATGGCGCACCACTAAACGAAGCGCATGCACGGTTGACAGTGTTATTTGAGCGACTGCAGCTAAGGAATGGGACAGCCGGATAAGTGAGGAGCGTTGTGGGAAGCAACGATGTAGCTGCACCAAATGCACCAAACGTGTATGCTCCCAACGTCCTTCTGCAAGAGGATTTAGCTGCAAGAGTCTGGACCATGGAGGGTCAGACGTTCTATGAGTTGGCTACTATCGCCAGGCTGACGGATCGAGTGGAGAAGCTCGAGTCCAACTTCCGTAACCATTGATCCCACTGTTACAACGTCAAGCTTAGTGACGATAAACAAGCTCACTTGGGAGGAAGTCCCATGTTTATCCCTTTGTATATATATGCAATTTCAATTTCTTAGATTAAGTTTGAATGATGTGTGAACTCACCATTGGTCAAAGTGTTCAATTTTCAAGTACAAAACGTTTAGGATGGGAGAAACGATCAAGAAAAGGAGGAATTCTCGGCCAAGGAGTCGAGATCGGCCAACTGGATCGACCAGTCCTGGCCGATCTGAAGAACAACCGCAGCAGTGCATATGGATCGGCCAGCTGGATAGACTTAATCTGTCCGATCTAGACAAACAGAGTGAGAGGATCGACCAACTCGATTGACTAGTCTTGGCCGATCCACGTTCTATTTTCGGGTTTCTTAAGTTTTTGGCTCGGGTTTTAAGTTTTTAAATTAGATTTTTGGCCTTCACCTTCCTTTCTTTTCTTTCTCCCTCGATTTTCAACCTCTCTTTCACTCAATTTTCATATCTTGATTTTAGCTTCAAATCTTGATCCTTTTTCTTGATTCTTGTTGCTAAATCTTGGATTTTCAATCATTTACAAGCTTGCATTTCCATTTCTCTCTTCGAATACCAAATGTATGAGTTCTTGAAACTCCATTTTTGTGGGTACTATTCACCTAAGTTTGAAATTGATTTTTGGAAGCATTTTAGGTTGTGATTAGTTTACCTAGAGCTTAATGAACCTTTGTTATGGTAATTGTTGATGATTCTCATGCTTGAATGAACCATATGCCATGGAATTTGGGATTTCCAAATTTTAGGGTTCTTGATTTCTTGAGAATTTGAAAGAGAGACTTTGATTGGTTTTGTTTGTCTTGATGTGATAATTTGGAAACTTGTTGGCTTGATTCTACTTGTTTTGAACTTAGAATATCATGTGTTTGATGATTTTTGCAGAGGTGTTCAGGTTTGCTAATGAAGGAGTGTTGTACGGGCCGATTTAACCTGAGGAGTGTGACATCGTTTGGAAGACCATTGGGTCTAAGAGGTTTGCAGCAGGGAAGGTCAATGGTTCGCTTATCCGACATCCCGCACCACGATATGTGCACAAGATTCTCACGCACTTATTTAATGCGAGGCGTGAAGCAGGGGCAATCAGCGAGGACGAGATTACTTACCTGAGTCATGGACTCAATGGTCTTCAGCGAGGACGAGCTTACTTACCCGTGCTCCGTGCACTCCGCGCCAACGATGGGTTATTGTAAGACATGAAGATCAGTCCGGTGAAGCTGCTTTGTGCACGGTTTGTTGATTTGCAGAGGTGGGGACGAACGAGGACATATCATAAGCCTGAGCTTAATATTGGAGTTTTGTGACTCCTATACTGGAACTTGTTGGAGTTCCCTTGCCACATGATTATGAGGGTTTCCAACCAAGGAGGATGTATGCCAAGTATCTCAGGAAGATACAATTTTTGGGTGGCATGATCTGGGAGAAGTTCATCTACAGGTTTTTAGCCAATGGGCATGATTGCCACACTCTGCTTCCTAACACAACGATCACAACATTTGATACCCCGAAGAACATTATCTTCAACCCTGGTCAGCAATATATTCTCGATCCCCTTTGTCCAGATTATGAGGTTTATGTTGCAGGAGCTGATAGAAAAAAATATCCAGCAGATCCATCTCTTACCTCAGCCTATTACAGTGGGCGCCCTTCCACAGTTTACGGAAGCAGTTGATACTTAGCTTAACCAGCACTGATCCCGATCAGACTGGGACCTATCCAGGACCTTCACCTGGATAATCACATACTTACTCGGTGGAATCTCTTCCATGACCGAGTTATCAGGAAGTTAGTGGCAGAGGTGCAAAAAGGGAAGAAAAAGCTGAAGGAATTGACTAGAGCAATGGATAGGATGGCTCACAACATGGAGAAACTCACTGAGATGTTCAAAAAATAGGCCAGTTGTTATGGGACCGGTTCAGAGGCTATTGATACAGGGTTCCACGATCTTGAGGATGAGGATTTGGTTGACTCCGATGAGGAGATGTTGGCACGCAGGCGCACTAAGAGAGGAGGGAGAAACTCAGACGCAGGACCACGCAGGTCAATTAACAGGATACCACCCCCTCTGCGCCCTCTCTCGGAGAATGAGTCCCCGATATTCTCCTATGATGGAGAATTTGATCCCTCTCGTCACATTTATTGAGGTCCACTCTTATCTCACCTTTGTACATACTTTTGCATGATTTTCTTTCTTTATTTTCGGTTTCTTTCCCTTCTTGGACTTACACAGGGACTGTGTAGTTTAAGTTTGGGGGGAGGAACCACCTTTGTGCTGATGGTTGTTTACTATTTTGTTTTCTTTGATTGAGACTCATTTTGCATTGTAGATAGTTATGATTTTTCATAAAAAAAAAATAGAAACTTTTCAAAAAACCAAAAAGATTTGTCATTCTTTTAGGATTGAGTCTAGAATCATCTGCATAGGGAATCAGTAACGACTATGGGTTTTCCTCGGCGTTTGTGTAGTCTTGTCGGTGACCTTATCATGCATGTTTAGTGGGAAACGTTCTTTAAGTTGAATCATGTTGAGTGGTCTTTCCGAATTGTCTATATGGGCGCTTGAATTAACTCTTTCCATAAGGACATGGTCTATAACATTAAACCTGACCTGAATTCCTTAAGTATGTTCCTCAAGGTGTTTATTGTTGGTGTTAAAGTTCCCCTTCTCTATCCTAAAAGTATAAACTTAAGAAAAAGGAAAAAAAGAAAAGAAAGAAAAAGAAATAGAAATGAAAGAAAAGAAAGCTAAATAAAAAGAAAGAAATAATAAAAATCAATAATTATCGGTAGTATGGGGACAGGCGTCTGTATGCATAACCATTTGGGCTCTTGATCAACCACTATTGATTCATCGTGATAAGGGGACATGCATATAGGTGCTTAACCATTTCGGTGTTTGCTCAACCTGTCACGAAGTCCGCAGTGAGGGACATGTGTTTGGATGCATAATCATTTTGACATTTGCTCACCTGCTGTGGAACTGTGGTAAGGGGATGAGTGTCTGGATGCATAACCATTTTTTACATTCACTCAGCCTGCCACCCCAGATCGTTGTAAGGGGATGGGCGGTCTGAGTGCATAACCACTTAGTCTCTCACTCAACCTGCAACACCAAACCTAGTTTAACTAATTGGGAAATGATAAGGGAAAGGGACTGAACCCCACTTGAATCCTGAAGGCTCTGAACCAGTTGAGAATTATGGTTTTGGTTGACCTTCTATAGTCTGAGATTAGTTCCTTCTTTATTTGTTATCATAGAGATTTCTGAAGGTGTCTGGATTTTCAATAATGTCAGATGCTTGGATGATTCATACGTCTAGATGCGGGTTACTATTTCATGCTTTGCTGAGTTTGCTTGCTTGGTCTGCCTTACTTTCACCCCTCTTATCTGATTCTTGCTTTGGTTTCAAACCTCTTCCCTCTACTTACCTTTTGCCTAGCTTGAGGACAAGCAAGGGTTAAGTTTGGGGGAGTTGATAGACATGGTTTTTATAGGGGTTTGATCATCTTTATTTCAGTTTTTTATATAGTTTAGGATGCATTTAGAGTCTTTTAGGATTGCATTTTGCATANTTTTGATCATCTTTATTTCAGTTTTTTGTATAGTTTAGGATGCATTTAGAGTCTTTTAGGATTGCATTTTGCATATTTTGCATTTCAAGTGATTGGAGTGGATCTATGCAAGAAAGAGGAGCAATTAGGAACAAGAATATCAAGATTCAACCATATTAGCATCAAGGATCAGTCAAGGGAATTCAAGACATGAAGAATGGATCAAGAAGCATCTAGATCGAGCAGAAGGATCGACCAGTGTTGCTCGATCCAGCCAGAGCAACTATTATAGGCATCTGGATCGGTCACAAGGATCGGCCAAGCTTGGCCGATCGAGATTACCAAAGATCTCACCTTTGCAGATCGGCCACAAGGAACGACTTGCTCTGGCCGATCCAGTGCGATTTCCGAAAGTCAACCTTGCGTTTCTAGGGTTGACCAGCTCATTTCTCCTCATTTCTCCTTCATATAAATTCTCTGTTAAGTGTAAAAACCTAAGAGATCCAGTCTTTTCATTTCTATCTTGTTCTTGACTTGGTATTGTTTGGATTTATCTTTTATTTGAGTTTTATTGAAGTTTGTTGCTTAATCTTGTCTTCTTTTATTAATCTCATCTTCTTTCTCTCTTTCTCTCTTAATCTACCACTTAGATTTGTGATGAAATTCATCTTCCTCATGAGAATTTGTGATTTCTTTGTGGATTGTGAGTAGTCATCNTCATCTTCCGCATGAGAATTTGTGATTTCTTTGTGGATTGTGAGTAGTCATCTCCTAAGTGGGTGATTAGGTTAGATTAAAGAGATTTGGCAATGGTTTTAGGTGTTTGGGCTTAGAATCACAAGTATCTTAATCTCATAAGATGTTGTTAATGCTAGGTTGATTTTGGCCATTTCAACCTAGATCTAAAGAAGACTTCTAAGCCCGAGAGGTACTATTGGTTTTTAGTTAATGTTTTATGGATGATTAGGGTTTCAATATCAAGAGATTGAATTGTTGATCTTGAGTGGTTGTTTAAGGATTCATAAAAACTATTTGGCAATTTATTGATTTGGCAATCTTTGTAATTGATGCATGTTAGAATAGGAATTTCTTATATATGGGGAATGTTAATGCTTCTTGATATGTTGCAATTGACAAGAGATTGTGTTTGTTGAATGATTAGGATATGGGTATTTGCCACGAGAGTGGGGTGATCCAAATAAGAATCCCTAGATTTAAGTCAATTCTCCTGAAATCAACCGCCTGGTCGCTCGCTTAGTTTTTCCTTATTTGAATCTGTTAATTGTTATTTGCTTGCCTTTACTGCTTCTACTCAATATTCTGAATTTACTGTTCTATTTTAGGATTGTTTTAGTGACAGGAAAGCTCATATCGCTTAGAATTATTAGATACTCTATGAGATTTACTGAGCTAGTGTACTCACAGATTGGTTCGACATTTACACCCACAACCCTTGCATCACCCTGAATCATATTTACTCCTATCTTCTAATCCACAAGGGTACTCGGGGTAAAGATCCTCTTATCACACTGCCAGTCTTTTTTTGGTTTATGACTCGTGTACTGGCAGTATGTTTCTCGGTTTGATGTTATGAGTCATGTATTTTGGTTATATGAGTCATGTATTTTGGATTATCAGGTGTTATGACTCATGAATGACTCATGTATTACGATTAATCAATGAAGTTTTATAACTCATGTATTTTGGTTAACTCCTCAAGTCTTTTGTGATTAGTGTTTAATCGTGGGTCTTACAATTATGAGTGTTTTATCTAAAATGAACATGAAACAAGAACAATAACATAACTAGATCAATGTGATTACAAAGGACAATGTCATAACAACAAAAACAAAGAAGACACATGAAGCAAGTACACGAGTCATAACCACAACTAGTCACCAAGTACCTTAAGGATAACAATTGTGACAAGCAAACAAACAACAACAACACATATTATCTTCTTCATCTTATACTCAACTTCATGTATTGCCACGAACAGATCCAATTTGATCCTCTCCACCCATTCTTTTCCTTTCTCATTTGTCATATTTTCGGTTCTTAGCTCATTCACATCACTTTCCAGACTCTTCATCCGTATTGACAATGTATCAAATTCCTTTACCAAAGCTTCATCAACCCACTTAAAACAGTGGTTGTCATTGGCGAGCTGCACATAAACGAATTCAATACCGAGCAACACCATTAACAACGAGCAACACCATTAACAATGAGCAACACCATTAACAACACCGAGCAAAAAAAAATTCGTATTACCTTATTCGATGCAGCAAATCCACATCGAAAATACCTACGATTTGGATTTGAATCGAATTTTGATGTTTTCACAAGAATTCCTTCACCGCGCCAACAAGTCCTCGACAATCCAACCACTCTTGCTCTTTGTTGAGCATTGGATGTAGCATTAGAAGACCCATAATTATTACTCATTATCGAAATCGAAGGAGATGTGAATTCGATTTGGGGATTTTTTGTCAATTTAGGTGATATGTCTAGATTTTAATGGCTATTTAGCTCTATTTTATACTCATTCTTGCATAGTTCAGGTTGCATTTAGAGTCCATTAGGATTGCATTTGTGCATATTTTGCATTTCAAGTGATTGGAGAGGATTTAACCTAGAAACGGGAGCATTTATGATCAAGAATACCAAAACCAGCAGGATTAGCCAGCAATATCGACCGAGGGAGATCAACGCAAGAAGAAGGATCGGGAAGCAGCTGGATCAGTCTCAAGGATCGGCTAGCTCTGACCAATCCAGATATAAGCAAAAAGTAAGAATCTTGGATCGGTCACAAGGATCGACCAAGAGTGACCAATCCTACCTCAAAATAGAAGTCAGCAGGCGAGATTCAGAGTTGACCAGCTGATTTTACTTGATTAGGAACAACTATTTAACCTTGTTAGACCTAGAATTTCCTAAGTTTTCAATCCATATTTGTTCTCTCTTTCAACTTTGGTGAAAAATCTTTGTCAAAAACTACTTGTTTTGATTTTAATGGCAATTTGAAGTTTTTTTTCATCTCTTCTACATTTTTACATTTTTAAGCTTTTGGTTTTGAACCTTGATCATGTTAGAGCATGAATCCCCATAGGATTTTGTGCTTTGGTGATGATTTGTGAGTAGTCACTTCTCTAAGTGAATGGATTGAGGAGATTTGGTGATTAGGGAATAGATTTTGATGTTTAGGGTTTTATTCTTCCATGTTCTTCATGCTTTTGTTGTTCTTAGTGCTTGAATAGAATTGATCACCTTATTCTTGATCTTTTGCATATTATCATCTGAGAAGTGTTGATAGGTTGCTAGAATGAAGCAAATGCAAGCTAAATGAATCCTTCCCATGAGAGTGTGTTAGGATCCTTTGGTAGTTTGATAGAATTGTTGGTAATGCTTTCTAATCATGAATATAACCAATATATTGTGTAAACCACGTATAGGCAAAGGGTCTTTGCTATGAGAGTGGATCGACCTATGCTTGATATTTTTAGACTTAAGACTTGCATCATAATGTTAGAAATGAGCATCATACTCTTGCACTTAATCAGCGAAATCGAATTTAAGTCCATTTGCTAAGGATTTCCTTTCTTGTTCCAAGTTGTATTACAGTTGTGCTTTCTTATTCATTATTGCAATTGACCTTCTTGTTTTTGAGTTTTATGTTTTTCGTTTAGGATTGTTAAGTGACAGTTTCAAGCCCTTATTGCTTAGACTAGCTGAATTCTCTATAGGCTAATAGAACTAGTGCAATCCCGATTAGGTTCGACATTTCATACCCTCCTTCATCCACCATTGAACCATCTTTACTCCAGTCTTCTAATACCATATAAGTGTATGGGGTAAAGATCCTGTTTTCATTAGGGTTCGTCGATTTGTGGATTTTTTGGTTAAATGAGATTGCAATTCGCGATTTTGAATTTAAAACATAAGATTTTGGGTCGGTTTTTCTTATGTTGGATTTTAATTCCGGTCGAAATTGCGGTTTAATTAGGCAGTCATTAACCGATTCAGGTCTTGGTATAATGGTTTAAGCGGGTTACTTTGTAAACCGATTATTGAATACGGGAGGGGTAAATAAATGTGATTGGATATCGGTTTGTTACCCAATGAATCTAATTATTGGGTGGATATCGGTTTGTTACTATCATATAGGGGATAATCAATATGAGGGTTAAACTTTGTGTGTATCTGATTTTATTAAATTTCTCCAGGAGAAAATATATCGTCGACCAAGAAAAAAATAAAACTTCTACAAATATCATATTATTATTATTTGAAATTTAGAAGGAAATATATAAGTCCACCTCAAATTGTTAGAGTAAGGAAAATATATCATAAGATCAGTGTCTCAATTACTATAAGGAAATATATAAGCCCACCTCAAATTTAACTAAGACAATGTTATGTTTCTGGTAACAAAAAAAAAATATATATATATATATATATATATATATANAATATGCATTATTTTTATAAAAAGTGATATTTGTTTATATATACACACTTTAACGACCTATTATAAGCCCAATATTATTATTTAGGCTCGTATAGTATTAGGTGTGTGCCTTGTCACGGTCCAATTTCATAGCAACAAAAAAGGTTAATGAGTCGAACCCAAAATGGAACCTAGTACGTTCACAACTTAGTCATCAAACATGCTAGGAAGTAGGTGAGTTAGTAGCCACCTTACTTTATGAAAAGGAAAGGTGGCTAGTTAATGAAGGAAGGTGGGCGGCCATTCTTACTAGAGAAAAAGGTGGTGGTCGAAATGCTTAAGAAGAAAGGAAAAGGGCGGCAATTTTCACTGGATGGAGAGGAGGTGGTCGCATTGCTTAGAAGGGAGGAAAAACGGTTTGATCGTGATCGTCAAATTAAATAGATTTTAGCCGTTCATTTTGAGTAGGAATGTATATATAAAGAGATGAAACCATTGTACAAACACATTCACATTTCCATACAAACACTTCCTAAATGCTCTCTCTTCTCTCTAAAATCTCTCTCTAAACATACATCTCTCAAAACACTTAGTCCCATTCGGTTAAAAGGTTGACTTAGTAACCAAAAGCATGAAAAGGTACTAAGGCCGCGGGTACAGATTCTGTCAAAGAATCAGTCTGTAACAACCCGCTATGGTAGATGGTCCAAGAATGGTAAGTTGTAGTGGTCTTGAGATTAAAACCGAACTGCTTATGCCGTACCGAATTGAATTAGTTTTTGGTTCGAAATTAGTTCGATAAAGAAAAATGATTTGGTAATTTTAAAATTAGATTCAGTTCTCGATTCAGTTGATTTTGATTTGGTTTAATAAACCGAACAACTAACCAAAAATATAATGTTAAGAAAACTCCATATCAAAGTCAACCAAAACAAATCAATTTTCAAAAAATAAACCAAAATTCATATAAATTGATATATGAATCGAACCAAAAGTTTATACAATATTATTAAAATATATGAACCAAAATTTTAAATGATTATTCTCAATATCCTTTTTGATTAAATGAATTAACCAAAAAGTCGAGTAGAATTATCCTAAATCGCAACCTTTAACTATAACACTAGGGAATACATTCTTATTAGATCGAAATTTATACATATCCCTAACCAGTAGCGGAGGCAGGTGACGGCGAGGGGTATCACCTATCCCAGGTCAAATTATTTTTCTTTTATATAATTCTTAAGTTATTTTTATATTTTTTAAAAAAATATTACTAAATTGACCCACATAAAACGTAAAAATTTTGATTTTTAACCCTGAAATATTTTTCTAGATCCGCTATTGTCCCTAACCGTGATTCAAAAAATAGTTGGTGTGATCAGTACGTAGACCTTTCCACACAAACAGGTTCGGCCCAGAGCTCAAGCAGCTGATTGCAGCGTATCAAATAAGTTACTAGCCCCGTATTTACAAAGAATTCTTGTAGTGTATGTGTTCAACAAATAAAGTGTTAGCGGCTTAGCCTTTGAAGCTACATTTCATTTGTTTATTTTCTTACTAATTTTTCGATCTAAAATCGGCCCATTTATTGTTTTATGTTTGTGCCGTATAATTTTCAGGGTCGGCCCTGCTCACAAGCGAAATGAAAATCTATACTAATAAAAGTGATTGTTTGAGCATTTTTAGGC
>OVAU01001720.1:0-14045 GCA_900406315.1 Biscutella laevigata subsp. laevigata
TTACTGCTTGGCAATCGGTCCTACCCAGGGTCATATCATCTTTACTTCATCTTCCCGTGTTTTGGCGGTTGTGCCTTTTGTAGATCCCATCAATAGGCCTTCCAGCCTTTGTAATCTGTCGACTTTGCTTAATGAAATATCATTTCAATCTTTGTTTCAATACACAAGTAACACAACCGTAGTCAAACAGTACTCAACCTTAATCAAGCATAACTCAGTCGTAATCAAACAGCATACGATCTAAATCATAATCAAACGGTAATCAGCCTTATTAAACCAGAACTCAGCCATAATTGATCATAAGTGAGCCGTTGATTTTAATCAATGCCACGGATAACAATGTTCCACTCTAGAAAAATGAAAGATGTGGTAGTCTATGAATCTGTAGATCAATAAATCACCCATAACACGTTTCTATTCACATCTCTATGTCAGCTAAGCAAAAAACGGTGAATCCTACTGAAGTTATCAACCTCGACGAATACTAATAAGTAATAAACATTATCACTACGTTTTCCCACGAAAAGTGTTACACTATTTTTCCCCAAAAATTTTGTTATCCCGCCAAAACCGTTTCCCCCCCCCCAAAGTTATTAGTCGTATTAATGTATTAAAATAATACGTTCGCATATATGATGTATTAATATATAAAATAATGCGTTCGCATATAGGATGTCCTATGATGTCTTAGTACGCAGCTATTATCTCTTATTTCGAGGCCAATGCCAACGTATTATGCTACTGAGGTAAAGTAAATAATACTACAAATAACTCATTAAGAGTATGACACACGAAAGGTCGGCAAGCGTAACAGAGATAAGGGTATTTATAAGTGTTTTTTATTCACGTGGTTCCATTAGTTAAGCCAAAAAAATGGCGAATCCTACTGAAGTTATCAACGTCAAACAAGAGGCTTCACCAATGGATGTCGAATGGAAAGGGAGTGGTGGTGGAACAGTGGCACCGAGTGGAACATCAGTGATGGTGGAAGATTCTATCCGGCGAGTTGAACCGGGTGAAGCATCCGTGTTGGGCGAACTTGCGGTCCGGCGAATGGCCCCGGGTATAAGAATGCCACCTAATCCTGGACCGATGATACCAGACATAGTGATCGGACCGCAACCGCCTTAGGGACCTCTGTATAGGTGAAGCACAATAGTGGTTCCTACTGGACGACACTCCACACCGCAAGTCTGTTGGCTCATCAGGATTAAGATCAAAGAGCTTGAGGACATTCTCAAGGAGATTGAAGAACTTTAGATTATGCCTTATATTATGTGTTTTGTTATCAAGTTCTTGATTTTCGAATCATCTTGTCTCAATGAAATATCTTTTCCAGTCCTTGTTTGAACACCCAAAAAACTCGGCCATAATCAAACGGAATTCATACGTTATATAAACATAACTCACACGTTATTAACTAGAAATCAACCGTACACAGAAAAATTATAATCCATAAATCATAATGAAGGAAAAATTATACCATACGTCAGCCGTATTATTACCATAATTCACCCTTTAAAGATGATATTGTAATCCATAACCCGTAAATCAGGCGTTAAACAGAAGTCTGGTATACGTCAGCCGTATTATTACCATAATTCACCCTTTAAAGATGATATTATAATCCATAACCCGTAAATCAGGCGTTAAACATAAGTCTAACGTTAAAGACAAGATTATAAACCGTAAATAAGTCTTTAATAAAGCCAGCCATTTTGTAAACTTGTAACTCCGTAAATCAGACATAACGATACACCGTAAATCAGCTGTCTATGGTGAACTTATTCATATTTAAAGTATAACTCAGTCGTCTAGGGTTATATTAGCCATAATTAAATCATATCGTTCACACATTAACTTTAACAGACAAATTATATTCAATAAATTTAAGCCTTAAATCAGCCATATAGATGGATCGGGGCATTGTTAGATCATAAGTCAGCCGTATATGACAAAATTAAACTCCGTAATTCAGCATTTAATACACACTATAAATATGTAAATCAACCATATCTAATTATTAAAGCAGGCACATTATGACAAAACTCATTTATACCAGACTAAACCTTATACTCTACATAATATTAACACATTAACATTGTATTGGAAATAAGCACGTTAACCCTATACATCCCCTAAATAATTTATAATATTACAAGTAGAGTTCTATTATCACGCCGCTATGATGTCCTGTTAGGAAGCTATGATTTCATAGCACGAGGGAAATGACGTCTTTTTACGTTACCTATGTGAGAGAACTGGTCGGCACTAACATCGAGTAACATGTAACGCGGTATTTTTCGAATCCTTTTCATTTTAACGAATGAGTTATCTTGTTTTTGTTTTCGTCTTAGGTGATATATGGGAAAGAATTAGACCAGAACCAACCGTATATAAATTGTCCTAAATATGAATTCAGTGGAGCAAAACACCGGTATTTACTTGATGGTTGATATATGTTTGATTCCAAGGCTGAGTTTTCACACGACATCGATTTTCTCCCATAACCTCCACACAATTGGACGGAACTCCGCATTGTAGGACCGTTCGTTCACCGTCTTGTGCCGTTGATTATAGTCAATCCAACAGATAAAATTATTACAGTAATTAATTTCTTTTTATCTTATCTTCAAGAACTTTATCTTCCCTACACTCTTTCTATTGACATTTCTCTGGCATACTCTAATAAAAGTTTTAAGAAGGGCTTTCTCGTGGAGTCTGATAATGACATCTACGCCATTCTGCTCACGGTCGGCTTTCTCAAGCTTGCCGCCTTGCCATTGTATCCATACTGACATGGATGCAATATAGATAGTGACCGTTGGGCCGGGATTGGTTGTCGAGGATGCCGCTCTTTGGAGTAAAGTGCTTCGAGCTTTCACAGTTCCATCCTTTCCAACTCCCGCGACATCGAGCATCACCAATCTATCTCTTTATTTTCGGCGTTTGTGCCTTTTGTAGATCGTTAGATCAGCCTTCGTAATCCGTCGACTTTTCATGATGAGATATCATTTCTATTGTTCTTGTATCATTGCTATTGCCCAATCTGTTTCATTTAAAGTTCAAATGCAATAAAATCAGAACTGCAGCCTTAAAAAGAACAATATCATAATGAATAAATCAACCGCTCTGATTAACTCAGCCGTAATGAAAACACAAACTAGCCGTCAAGATAAACACAACCTGTTGTTGTAGTTCATTTTTCCATTGCACAGTCTGTTGTTTGCAGACGATGTGGTAGTCTATGAATCTGTAGAACAATAATTCAGCCATAATATATTATTAAATCTGCCACATTAAATTATAAACGGTTGTGGTATTTTCGAATTTCATATTTAACGGCTGAGTTATATAGTTTTTATGTTAGACCATAAGGCAGCTGTAATAGAAATTTGCTAACACGTAAATAAGCCGTGTATAGCAACACACCGGTATTTGCTTGATGGCTGAGATTGTTACCGTCCCAAAAGGCTTAGTTTTCACCCAAAATCGGTTTCAAACTTAAATCGTATTCACTTCTGAATTTAGGGAATTTATTTCGTATGACTTAGATCAGTAAACGAAATATTAGCATGTAGACTAAACAATAAAATAATAATAATATTATGTGTTTTATGACGTTATTGTTTTCCCGCCAAAATGCACCTTCCCGTTTTAAGATTGAAAAAAGAATATGTCCTTCTCCCGGGACTTCGAGCATACCCTATATACTCATGAAAATGAATATTTCTTCTACTCCGGTCTTCTTACGAGGAGAATACGCATTCTTTTTCATGAGTTGGTAGGGTATGCGTTATAGAAAATTATGCATTCCTTAAATCAGCCGTGAGTCATTTTTTCCCTGTTCGTATCTTGTGCCTTGTTATTCGCTATTTGCAAATCAGTCGTGACTCATTTATTCCCTATTCATAACTTGTCAATTTATTCTTTGGAGTTATATTGGTTCCGATGATGTCTGTGAAGATATCTTGTGTCTGTTCAAATTCTCAATTTGTAAATTGTGCCTGGTTAAGTAATGACTATTTGTAACTCGTGCCTAATGTGTTTGTAGCTCGTGCCTCATAAATACGTGCGTATTTATTCTAGATCATGAGTTCACATCTCCATCACAAAACATCGAAGAACTTTGAAAGACCCACGAAGGAATGTCGGATGATTCATCAAGAGAGGTTCAAAGTCCATTTGGGATACCAGAAGAAGCAGAATATGTTCAGATCACAATGGTGCTTCCAACAACACGGAGCTCCATACCGGAGGACCGGAAGAATGTCAGGGCTCTTCTCAAATATTTCCAGGACGTTCTTTAAGCGTATTGAATAAAAACTGTTTTTTGTAGTACATTTTTTCCATTACGCAGTCTGTTGTTTGTAGTTTCATTTCATATGCGATCAAATAAGAAACCGTAAACCCATAAATCAGCCGTAATCGATATGTTGTTTGGACATTTTTTGCATATACAATTAAATAAGAAACGGTAAATCCATTAATCAGTCGTAAATGATAACTTTACAAAAACATAGGTCAACTTCAATATACAAAAATATAAGTCATCTTCAAAAACGGTCAATCCTTTAATCACATATAACTCGTAAAGCAGCCGGAATTAATTATTAAATATGCCACATTAAGCCATGACTCAGCCGTATTTAAACCTAATTAAATCCGGAATTTTAAAATTAACACATTAATATGCAGTCGTATTTACCGTATTATTAACACTATACGTAAATAATATGTCTGATATTTTAAAAAATAAAATGTCTTTTTAAGAAGCTATTATGTCATATTACGAGGGAAACGATGACTTATCAAGTTACAAAGGTAAAATTAACTTTTTTAACGAGGAAGTAAAAGTAATTTTGAGTACTAAGAGTTATGTTTGTCTCGACACAGCCGTTATAAGACCACATACCCCAACCATAAGTAATATGGTTATTTAAATTATTTGGCTGACTAAAAACATTTCCCTGCCAAAATAACCCTTTGAGAGTACAACAACCGTAAAAGAAAATAACCTAGCCGTTAAGGTAAATATTATTACGCATAATCCATAAACACTCATTGAGTGCAGAACACACATAATCCATAAATATTATTACGCACTATGTTCTGTAAATAACTCATTGAGTGCAGAACTCACGAAAGGTCGCTAATCATATTTCAGTTATCAACGTTGAAGAAGGATATTTTATAACGGTTTTCTGTTCACATCTTTCCATCAGTTAAGCAGAAAATGGCGAATCCTACTGAAGTTATCATCCTCGACGAAGAAGGTTCCTCAACGGAGGTCGAGAGTCACAGGAGTGCTGGAGGAACGGGTGAGGGGGAAGACTCGGTCGGGCAAGCGGCACCGGGTGGAGCATCAGTTATGGGGGAAAATGCGGTCCGGCGAGTGGAACCGGGTGAAGCATCAGGGCCACGATCAAAGGTACCGTGGAGACGTATGCTACCTAATCCTGGACCGATGATACTGGACATTTCGATCGGACCGCAACCGCACATGGGACCTCTATATCGCGAGGTAACAATTTTGGTTCCTAATTGACAGAACTCCACCCCGGAGGACCATCAGCGCATCAGAGGTACGATTAAAATGCTTCAGGACATTCTCTAGGAGATTGAAGATATTTAGATTTCGCTTTTTGTGTTCTGTTATATATTTTGTTATTTCAAGTTCTTGTTGTCGGTTTATTTACGGTTAGTTCTGTAATTATTTGTTTTGTTCCAATGGTTCAATCGGTTGTTTGAATGAATGATAATTATTAACTTATGCTTCTCCAATATCTTGTTCGATTTTTATTTACATCACAGTTCATATACAATCAAATCCAAACTCAGCCAGCAAAAGAACTATATTATCAATATGTAAATCAGACTTTCTACGAACTAAACTATAACTAAAACAAAGTCAAACTCTTTCAAAGTAACTCAGACGTAATTTTGAAAATCAGCCTATTAGTGTAAATTTATGTTCCTTCGAAAAGTTCGCGACTCAGCCGTAATGACAAATAAGTCCGCCGTATTTAAACCATTACTCACTTCTATTAGTGGAGTCAGCCGTAATGAAAATATGTTCGCAAATCAGCCTATTAGTGTAAATTTATGTTACGTGAAGAGTAATGTATCAGTGCAGTCGGTGTAATTTAATACAATATTAAATCAGCAATATTAATATATTAAGTAAACCATTTATTAACACTTTGTAATATCTATAT
Source organism: Biscutella laevigata subsp. laevigata (assembly GCA_900406315.1). Taxonomy (NCBI): domain Eukaryota; kingdom Viridiplantae; phylum Streptophyta; class Magnoliopsida; order Brassicales; family Brassicaceae; genus Biscutella; species Biscutella laevigata. The sequence continues at coordinate 6,219 of OVAU01001720.1, forward strand.
GATAATAGGGATCTCTATGATAATATAACAAATTTAACATTAATTACGGGTCTCTTTATACTGCAGCTATGATGTCCTATTTACGTGCTCATGATGACCTATTACGAAGCTATTATGTCATATTATACGAGGGAAACAATGACTTATTACATTACGAGCTAAAAGTAATTTATTTATTTATTTTAACGAGAACCCAGGTAAAAGTAATTATAAGTAATACGATTATTTAAATTACTTTCTCCATAAAAACATTTACCCGCAAAATTCAGCTCAGAGAAAACATGAAACGCGGTATTTTCGAATTACATATATAACAGTTGAGTTAGCTTAACCAGCCATTAAAATATTATTATCCATAATTCCTAGTTACCGCTAATAAGCCATCTCGAGTTAAGTTAACCAGCCGTTGAGAACATAAAAACTTATGTAAATCAGCGATAAATAAGTATTACGGCTAGGGTTCTTATAGTTTACCGTAAAGAAAATAGCTGTTATGGTAAATACTATTACACATAGTCCATGAACACTAAATGTTAAAATATTAGCACATTATTAACAATATTAGCATAATTTAATATTACAAGTTGAGATGTCTTGTTGCGCAGCTATGATGTCCTATTACGTGCCTAATCTGTTTTATTGACCGTCTATTGTGTCATATCACCTACGTAATTTTGTTCCTTCCAAAATTTTGCAACTCAACCGTAATGAAAAATAAGTCCGCCGTTTTGAAACAATTACTCACTCCTATTAGTGGAGTCAGCCGTAATGAAAAATAAGTTCGCAAATCAGCCTATTAGTGTAAATTTATGTTACGTGAAGAGTAATACATTAGTACATTCTGTGTAATTTAATACAATATTAAATTAGCAATATTAATATATTAAGTAAACCATTCATTAACACTTTGTAATATGATAATAGGGATCTCTATGATAATATTACAAAGTTAACATTTATTACGGGTCTCTTTATACAGTAGATATGATGTCATATTTACGTTCTCATGATGACCTATTACGAAGCTATTATGTCATATTATACGAGGGAAACGATGACTAATTACGGTACCCAGGTAAAAGTAATTTATTTATTTTTTTAACGAGAACCCAGGTAAAAGTAATTATGAGTAATACGATTATTTAAATTAGTTTCTGCATAAAAACATTTTCCTGCAAAATTCAGCCGAGAGTAAAACATAAGCCAGACTCCATATAAAATTATGTATCCCTTAAAACAACCGTGAAGAGTTACTTGGCCGTAATGAGACCAAAAAAAGTCAGCCGTCAATCGTAACAATGTCGTGATAAATATCATTCAGCCGTTTAAGCTTTATTATAACACATAAGTCAGGCGTGTTCATTAATTGAAATGACTTCAGAATATTACATATTTTAAATATAGAAATACATGTAGTATTATGGTATTTATGGTAATGGTATTGTATAATACATGTAGGAGAATGCACTAAAATACAACACATCCGCATTTAAGAATTAAAATGCTTCTGGTGTTGACACATATGACTAGTAATGACACATAAGCAAAGTGTTTCTCCTTTAATATATTAAAATATATTGGGGATTCTGGTGCGTTTCTTCACTATACTCTTTCCCTTGTCTTATCTCTGGCCTTCTCGCCCTCCTTTCACAGGGGCCCTCTCATGGAGTCTGATAATTAAATCTCTGACATACTGGTCGAGGACCATCGTCTTGTCATTGTATCTTTACTGATCGACGGTCGCTTGTGATGCAATTCAGAATGACAGCGACCGTGTCCTGTAAATCAGGGTCTGTTCTTTTCTTGTTTTCGTTGCACATTCCAAAACCTCAAACCGAGCGGCCTTCGTGTATGTCGGTTATCATCTTGTAAATTAGGGTATGTCCTTAAGTTAGTCTTAATGAACAGACCCTGATTTACAAGATGATAAAAGACATACACGAAGGCAGCTATGTTAGAGGTTTTTGGGATGTACAGAGCAACGAAAACAAGGAAAGAACGTTTTGGGTGTTTGTGCCTTTTGTTGATCGCTCGTTCGGCATTCGAGCCTTTGTAATCTGTCGAATTTTCCTAATGAAATATCATTTATATTTCTTTGTTTCAATACCCAAGAACAACTCAGTCAAAATCAAACAGAAAATCAGCCGTTATGTAACAACCAGTCAGTCGTTATAAGATTAATTAGCCACAATAAACCAGCCGGAAACAGTAAAACACCCAATAAATGTAGACTTAACGGCTTTATGAGTTAGATAGTGTTTTTACTTGTCGGCTAAGTTTGTTTCAATCTTAGATATGAATTATGAATTTTTGAAGATACTAGTCATATAGTAGAGTATATAAACAATATTTTTTTTCTATCAGTTTGGTATTATATATAATAGTAATCGAATTTTTCGGCAATATTGTTGGGATATTGTTAATGCTAACAAAATATCTTATTTTTTTAACAATTATTTGTATAATAACAACTCGTTATCTTAACTGTTATTTTTTTAGTCACTTAATTGTTATAAATAGTAGACTAATGTTGATTTTAAGTATCGCTCGTCCTCAAAACTAAATAAACAAAATTTTACTCATCTTATTCGCTTCACTTATCGATGCATCCTGTAATATTTATATTTTTATTGACTACATCATTTCGAACACGACTTCATGTATTGTTTATTTCATATCTTTCCATATTTTTTTCTTTTTTTTTTTTAATTTGACTGTTGAGTTCCATTTTACCTAGACCTTAATGTATATAGTTTATACCCCCATTTTCCCACTCAGTAAAATTTTCACAGATCTCTAAAAACCATCTTGTGAAAGTTCTTAGTCACTTTTCCTTATGAGTTTGGTAAACGTTCAAAAATGGATAAATCGATATGTGACGCTGAGAAGGCAACAAACATCGCGAAATCATCACTTGTCGATACACTAAATCTCTGTCGGATTTCCAAGGCTTTTAATGCTCATTTCGAAACAAAGGAGGTCTTAATCGAATGTTATCTGGAAGGTTTTCCTCTATTTCCATCTTATAATGACTCTAAAAACGAAGAAAATCACAGACTGTTTATGAAAAAACATAGGAGGATGGAAAATGCGGAAGCGTTGTTCCGGAAAGGACTAAATCATTATTGCAAACCAAGGAATAAAGAGAACAAACGAACAAAAGGATTGAGTGAGTTAACTCAAGCTGCTAACCAAGGTCATCAGAAAACCCAATATATTGTTGGAATAATACTTATCTGTGTCGGATGGAATCGGAAGAAAGAGGGTTATGAGTTTTTGGGCAGGCTAATGCAACCTACATTGTTACACACTATTGTTGAGATTCAGTATTTGAGGTTGTGTTTCAAGATCCATGTGATATGGAGAACAAGATTCATTGTTAGGGAGCTCTTAACTCGATACGTTCATTGTCACCGTGAGTGTGGAGATGACAACGATGTCATTGGTTGGCTTCTTTGCTTGTAGTTGTGCAAAGATTGTGTAAATGATTGGGATTTGGACGAGGCTGTAAATGTAGAGGCTCCAATATGTTCAATTTTTTTTGGCACCAGGAAGTTATTTTCCTATTCAACAGTTATCATTAGGATGATAAGAGAATGTGAAATGCTTTTTTTAGTTGCTCTATGGAGTAGTATATTTTATAAATATTTCTCACATCTGAATATGTTTTATAAATTACAACGTTTAAGTTTTTAAAATGTTTAATTTGGTTATCCTTTGTAATGGTTTGTAATCGTAAGATATGTTTTTAGAGAATTCCTTATTTAAAAATTTTACAGCTATTTAATACATCCCTTAATCCCCTCATGAACGGCCATAATCAAACAGACGCAACCGTAATCAACAAATAACTCAGCCTTGACATAACTAAAGTAACTCAGCCGGGAATAGTAAATCAGACAAAATTCATATTCGTTAACTCAGGAAAAATTCATATTCGAAAATAGCATCTTAAATTTTTTATTCTGCTGTCGTTGATCGTAATCAATCCAACGGATAAGATTATTCCAGTCTTTAATCTCATTTTCTCTCCCTCTCTTCCTCTTCGTCTTCAAAGTGAGATGTGTTTCTTCGTCTTATTAATCAAACAAAATCCTCGTTCATAACTGTTTCTTCCCTAGACTCTTTCTCTTGTCTTTTCTCTCGCTTTCTCGCCCTACATTCAGAAGGGCTTTCTCATGGAGTCCGATAATGGCATCTCCGACATACTGCTTGAGTACAACTCGAAAGGTTACAAGAAATCGTAGGCCGATCGAACGGTCTACAAAGACACAAACGCCAAAGCTCCATCCACTTATATGGCAGTTTTGTCCACAAAAAATACTTTATGGGACTTGATGATTCAATTATTTTCCGGGAAAATAATTTTGGTTGACAGAACTGGATAATCGGAGACGTCGATGGAACTTTGGCGTTTGTGCCTTTTGTAGACCGTTGGATCGACCGTCGATCCTTTGTACCCTTTCGAGTTGTCTTAATGAAATTTTATTTGCTATCTCTTTGCTTCAATACACAACAACTCAGCCATAATTAAACAACTCAACCAAAATTATAGAGTAAATCACGAGAAAACCAGAAGTCAGAGTATAAGACAATTCATATCCGTTGAGATGTCGTATTACGAGGCAATAATAATAAAATACACTGTTGAGATGTCGTCTGATTATTAATTATTATCTAGAAAAGAGGAAACTCGATTAAATAAACTAAATAGTAATAATAAAATACACTGTTGAGATGTCGTATTACGAGGCAATGATGACTTTACCTTACCGAGGTAGAGTACGTATGAGCATTAATAAGTCATTAAATGACAACTATTAATATTAAGAGAATATTAGAATTGTGACCCACGTCAAGCGTGGGATTAAAACATTAACCCATTATTATGAATTCCACGTCACTAGTGGCTTTGTATTGTGGCTGGGTTATATTAAAATGAGACTGAATCAGTTTCTCTAGAGACTAAGTTAAAAATTAACTACATGGTTCAGTTTCATTTATATTTATAATTAACAATATTCCCCGTAAGTAAACCGTATTTGAAACTGTATACTTAAGAAGAAACATACACGCTAGTAATTAGAAGCCATTAAAAACGAACTGACTTTCGAAATCGTCATCTTCTCCGAAATCTCTATTGTAGTAATCATCATTTTTCCGAAATAGTCATCTACTCTGAAATCTATTAAACACTCTAGCTAGTCACTTCTCCGAAATCGTCATCTTCTCCGAAATCGCATTCACCCTCGTCATCGTCTTCTTCGTATTCTCCGGTAAGTTGTGACAGTGTTAGATTTATGTTAAGACTGTGGCTGATTTTGATTTAGGGTTTTAGGGCTGAGTTAGTTTCTGTATCAGGTGGGTATTTATTATGTTGTGGCTGAGTGATTTAGGGTTTGGGTTATTAATTGTGTTACGGCTGAGTTATATTTCCAATTGAGGCTGGATTAATTGTATATCGGCCGATTTATATTTGTCTTCTTATGATCAGATGGAAGTCTCTGCGATCCCTGAATATCGAGAAGAACAAGATTATCCTCCAAGACTTTACGATGAAGGGTCTTCTAATCTCGAAAACAAACAACTTAATTGCTATTGCAGTTTCGAGGAATTCCCAACGTTTAGAGAATCAGTAGGTGATTCTGTGTGGGCATAACTGAAGCAGTCTCCTGTTGGAATCATTGCTAAGTTTGCTGAAAGACATATGGTTTGGAATGCTAGGATTGTACATTACCTACTATGTAATCAGCTTCGCGTACACAAGACCGAGATTTGGAGTATCGTTCATGGTCAACCCATCAAGTTTGGGTTAAACGAATTCCAACATATAACCGGGTTAAACACTGACTTACTTCCAACGGGAAGCTTTCAACCCGAGCAATAAGAAGATTTCTTGAGAAATGATTTGAAGGTGCAGACTGGGTTTGGACCCAATTTATACCAACTGAGGTCCGCATTAGGGATCTGTCGGGAATGGAGTAAAGAAAAGCGGAAATGGTTTGCCTTTTATTTCTGCAAGCCAGGGGTCTTCACGCTATGCATCCAAATTCTCATATACCCTTTGAGGGTGCAAAAAAGTATTCGACGATCAAGCTATGATGCCATATCCATGGGGTCGTTCTGCTTTTGAAGTTCTTGTTCAATCTATCAAGACGGTGAGTCCTACAAGTAACTCATACTACGTCAATGACTTGCTCCACGTGTTACAGGTCTGGGCGTATGAACCACGTGGTAGATGGCGCCGCCGAGGTCCCGCTTCTTCGATGGGGTGGAAGCCGTACACGTGCATTATTTCCGAATGTCATCTACGATGAGCTCGAACTTCATGGAAACAAGGTAATGTTTCAGACTGAGTTATCTAGTGTTGGTTGTCTTGTTAGGTGAGTTATGAGATTTTGACGGCTGATTTATTTAGTGTTAATTTACTCCATGGTTTTAGTTTATTTTACTTTGGAGGCTGAACTACGAATTACTCCGTGCAGGTGCACGTGAGGAATATGGTGATGGAGGAGTCTTTAGAATAGATGTCTCTCGAGTGTCCAGACGATGAACGTGACCCAAAATTTTAGAGCTTGATAGAAGACATACACGCAGGCCGGGAAGTTACAGGTTTTTGGGAGGTGCGTATCAACCGGAACAATAAAAGAGCGAATGTTGTAGTTGCGGGTGAGACTGAGGTGCCAGCAAAAAAGTCGAAAGGAGGTAGGAAACAGAAAGAAGTTGTTTATGTGGAGGACGGGAAGAAGAAGACGGAGAGAAACTCAGCCGCGACAGAGGAGCAACATGATGACTATGGCTGGCATACTTGTGGCAGTGCAAAGATTGAATAGCAGATTAGACAGCCATGAAGGTTTTTATGCTTGTATGCAGCGGGAAACAGATGGCAGATTTTCTGAAATGGGTCGGAATTGGGATGGGAAATTAGATGATGTGTATGGTAGAATTGGTGAATTAAAGCAGAACATTGGTCGAGCAGTCGAACAAGCTATCGATAAGCGTTTCAAAGCAGCGACGATGGGTGAAACTCCCGGAAAACTCTAAAAAACTCTAAAAAAACTCGGATCCCCTACCTTTAACATACCATTCGCCGACCCAAATCCCGCCGGCAAAGTCCGTGAATAGTCCAAACGCAGCTATGACCCCTGTTAAAGATAAGGTTGTTAATGTTGATGATCCATAAGGTGATTTTATTGTATTCTCCTGCTAAGAAAGAACCCGCCAAGAGAATAAACACAAGACAACATAATACGAAGCTAAAACCGGGAAAATCGGCTGAGTTACAAGAATTGTACGAGGCTGGCTTAAGGTTGAAAAATGAGTGTGAGTTAAATAATAATACAACGGATCCTAAGAAACCAGTCGCAGCTTCTAAGAAACCCACAACAGCTTCTAAGAAACCCACATCAGCTTCTAAGAAACCAAAAGCCGCTCCTAAGGAAAACGTCCGCTCAATTGGCAAGAGCGGGAGCTGCGTTAAAGAGAAAAGAAGCGAAGGAGTTAAAGAAAAAACAAGAGGCCGATTTATTGGTGAACGAGACCCATGCTGATTCAAAACTACAGAGAATCAAAATCCCTAAGACGAGAAAGGAGATGGAGAAGATACAAGACAGTTCGATTGTGGATGGGACTGCCGAACTCTGGCGGCACAGAACAAACTGTTGTCGGAATCCGATGAGGATGAGGAGGACACATTGAGGTTCAAAATAATAAAAGCTAATCGGGAGGGCCTTGCCTCCCCAGACTCAGTTCTTCCGTACATTGGGCCAAATGTGATACGTCCCTCGGGGAGATCGAAGCTCTTGGAGACGGTAAAGCCGGCCGGCC
>OVAU01001721.1:0-14041 GCA_900406315.1 Biscutella laevigata subsp. laevigata
TACGCACGCTGTGTACGCTGTCACCATTCGGAGCCTTAGACATGGCAATGCTTTTTACTCATTCCCCTTCGAGATAACTTCTTAATCGGAGTCAGTCCTTAAACACCAAAAAGTATTTTAGGTCACAAGGCAAAAAAAAAAAACAAAAGTCTATTAATTAATTAAAAACTAGATTTTGACCAATGTCTACGTGGGATGAAATATATTTTTATATGTTAATAATATTTTGTATTGTTAATTTTCTAGATAATTATTCTAATTGTATTAATTAGTTGTGGTATCTAGCCAATATTTAGATTTATATATTTGTTAATGTGATATATTTTAGATATGATTCATACAATATAAATAATTTAAATTCCAAAATTAAGTATTTTGAAAACCTAGATATTTAAATATCCATATTTAATATAGTATTTCCTAAATATGGATAGAAATTTAAATATTTTAAAATCCGAAAAATTAAATATAATATTTCCAAAATTTACTCTGTGATTGACACGTATGCTAAGTGGGTTCTCAATTAATATATACTAGATTTTGACCCGATGAAATATTATATTTACTAGATTAGTACCCGTGTTGTACGCGGGATTATTTTATTTTTTTTTAATTATTATTTATATTAAATTTATATGGTGATAATTTAAATAAGTGATACTCGTTGATAAAAAATATTTAAATATATTTGTGAGTTAAATATTTTAATAAACATTTGATTTGAAATTATCTATATATAAACATAACATTTTACTGGTGTGGAGGTATGGCTCCATGTTCTAATGCCTTTGCAGTTCATCGACTCTTCCTCTGTGTTGCTCGCCTTCCCATCTTCGGGTTTATCTGCATTGGTTTCGGAGGTCTTTCTTGCCCTGGAAAGTAGGTTGCTCAAAGGTTCGTCTTCCGAGTTTCCGAGATTTGGTGGTTCGTCTTGTTGCTTTTGGCTCGTCGTACTCAGAGGTAGGCGAAAGAGAGTCTCAGCCCTAGTCGTTCGCAGTCCCCCAATAAACGGCATTGTGGTATCTTCTCGGCCTCTGTATCCAGCGTCTCGTGAGACTCTGCTTCCTAGTTAGTCCCTAGATTTTTCAGCGGCTTTGGTTCTGGTTTGTGTCGTGTTGTTTTGCGTTGTTTTTTCTTCATTTTAGTTTGTCTGCCCGCTTGTTTGGGTCTTTCTTCCCGATGCAAATTTGGTTTCTATAATAGATTTTGTAGTCGGGCTATCTTGCGAGGATTGTTACGTCCGTCGCCTTTGCTTGCGGGGATTTTATATCCGCCACCTTTGTATCCCTTCAATGCATCTGACCCCTGTAGTTATTAATTTAACCTTAGACGAAAAAAATAAAATAAACATAACATTAAATATTTTATTTAGAGCCTATAAAATATAAAGAGATAAATATTAAATAAAAAGTAATTTTTTTTAATAATTGTTTAAAAAATCATTTGAGTTTAAAGTATTTATAATAGTTATCGATCTATTTGTAATAATTTGCCCAATTTTTTATTTAATGTAGTTTAAAGTTTTAGTGCTGAAAATATATTTTTTAGTGTGCACATATTTACTTATTTATAGAATTTATTCATGTCATATGAAGCTTTTTCATAAATCAAGTGTTTTTTTTTCTTTTAAATCATAATCTTTAAATTATTATAACCTAATTATTTGGTCTAACAAACAAATTTGATATAAAAAAGAATTTTATAATTTCGATGTTGAATATCAAGCTTTTGACTTGTAATTCAATATTCAAACCACATTTGCTTATTTATAGTATTGATTCATCTTTTGTCTTTTACCTTTTTAAGGGATGTAAGACTTTTAAACATATTTTTTATTGAATATTTTATATTAGTTTCAAAAAGTCTATTTTAATCCTATAAAATATATTAAAAAACTAAATTTAAATTATTATAAGTATAATATTTAAAAAACGAAATTAAATTATTTAAATATTTTCATTTTAATTTTAAATAAAAATAAAAATATTTATTTTATTATAACTTAATTGTTTGGTCAAGCTACCAACTTGCAATTAATCATTCACAACATGCTTTCTTATTTATAGGATTGATTCATCTTTGTCTTTTCTTTTTTTAAGTGATGTGGGACTTTTAAAGATATTTTGATTGGATATTTTATTCGTTTCAAAAAATTTATTTTAACCACTATAATATATTTAAAATAATTTTAAACTATTATAAGTATAATATTTTCTTAAAAAAGGAAATTGTATATTCAAATAATTTCTTTTTCTTTATAATATAAAATTTTAAATTATTATAACCTAATTGTTGGTCCAACAAACAAATTGGATAAAAAACAGAATTATATAATTTGGATGTTGAATAAATCAAACTTCTCACTTGCAATTAATCAGTCACACATATTTACTTATTATAAGATTGACTCATCTCTGCCATTTTTTAAGGGATGTGAGACTTTTAAAGATATTTTTATTGAATATTTTATATTTGTTTCAAAAAATCTATTTTAACCAATATAATATTAAACTAGAATTGTACCCGCATTATATGCGGGAAGATGTATTTTTAAACTATAATGTTACAATATTTTAATTATATAGAAAAATCTATTTTAAAAATTATATGTGTAATTAATGATTATTGATAAATAATTGTTTGTAAATATTTAATTTTATAATGTTTTATTTTGAAAAGAATAATAATATTAGTTATATATTGAATTTGGATCACGATTTTATCGGTTTATTGACCATTGTATTGATATAAAGTTTTAACTGATTTTCTTATAAAATTTGTTTAAGATAATAACTTTTAACTAATTTTTTTAGTTATATATTGAAACTTTGTATATTTATTGACTAATATGATAATATTTATTTGTTATTATATTTTTGTTAGATTTATATATATCTTAACAAAAACATTTATAACAAATTTCAGTTTATATTTATTTAAATTTTATTATAATTTACTTTATGAAAATTTTGAAATTTATTTGAATTTATACTTTTTGAAATATTAAAATAATATTGTATTTGTTTTTTAGATTTATCTAGAGAAAAGTTTAAATAATTTTATTTATTTATCTATATTTAACCTTTGTTAGATTTATTTTGAATCTCCAATTATGAATTAAATTATATTTATTTCAATTTTATCCGAATTTTTTAGTTTTGTTTCTTTAAATTATTTTTTTGAAGGACATAAAATATAATTTTTAATGATATTAGGTTATAATTATGAAATTTATTCTAAATAATACTTTAGATATGTAAAATATAGATAAGAATATAAAATTATGTATAACACAATCATTATATACTACAACTTATATTTAAATTATTTAAGTTATATTATGTATTGGATAAAAAGAATTTATATCTTGTATTTTTTTCATAATAGATATGTGTTGACAAAAAATAGATATGTATAATTTAGGATATACTAAATTATATTTCGATTTAGGTGTAGGTTAAAAATATTAATATATATAAAATTATGTAAAACATATTATCATATACTAAAAGTTATATTTAAATTATAGTAATTATACAATATACTATACAAAAAATCTAAATTTAATATTGTAAAATTTAAAAAGAGAGATGAATTAGGATCTTGTTGAAAAAGATAAATCTAAGATTAAAATAATTTATTTTTAAAATTCTATAAAATTTGTTTTTAAATTTAAAATATATTTAAAATTCTTTTTTAAATAATATATTTTGAGAAAATATTTAATTTTCAATAAAAGAATTATAGATGTATTTCCAGTTTTACCCTTAATGAAAATTACATAGATTTCCAATTTTATCCTTAATGAATATTTTTATTTTGTTCTTTAAATTTTTTTTTCTAATGGCATATCATGTAATATTTTTATGATTTAAAGGTTATTTTCTTAAAAGTGATTCTGAAATAATACTATATAGATAATAATTTTAAGTTATTCTAAGTATAATATTTTCTTTAAAAAAGAAATTTTATGTTTCAATAATTTCTTTTCTTTAAAATATAAATATTTAAATTATTATAACCTAATTTTTGGTCCAACAAACAAAATAGATTTTTAAAAAAGAATTATATATTTTGGGTGCTGAATAAATCAAGCTTCCGACTTACAGTTAATAATTCACAACATATTTGCTTATTTACAGGATTGATTCATCTTTGCCTTTTCTTTTTCAAGCTATATGAGACTTTTAAAGATATTTTTATTGGATATTTAATATTCGTTTCATAAAATCTATTTTAACCAATATAATATATTTAAATAATTTTAAATTATTCAAAGTATGATATTTTCTTAAAAAACGAAATTGTATATTTAAAAATTTATTTTTCTTTAAATATAAATATTTCAATTATTAGAACATAATTTTTTGGTTCAACAAACAAATTAGATATATAAAAAAGAATTGTATAACTTAGATGTTGGATAAATCAAGTTTCTCACTTGTAATTAATCATTCACACATATTTGCTTATTTATAGGATTGACTCATCTCTGTCTTTTCTTTTTCAAGCGATGTGAGACTTTTAAAAATTTATTGGATATTTTATATTCATCTCAAGAAATCTATTTTAACCTATATAATATATAAAAATAATTTAAATTATTATAAGTATAATATTTTCTTAAGAAACAAAATTTTATGTTTCAATAGTTTCTTTTTCTTTAAAATATAAATATTTAAATTATTATAACCTAATTTTTGGTCCAACAAACAAAATAGATTTTTAAAAAGAATTGTATAATTTGGATGTTGAATAAATCAAGCTTCTGACTTGCAATTAATCATTCACAACAAATTGCTTATTTATAGGATTCATTCATCTCTGTCTTTTTTTTTTTAAGCGATGTGGCACTTTTAAAGATATTTTTATTGAATATTTTATCTTTGTTTCAAAAATATTATCTTAACCAATATAACATAATAAAAATAATTTTAAGTTATTATAAGTGTAATATTTTCTTAAGAAACAAAATTTTATGTTTCCATAATTTATTTTTCATTAAAATATAAATATTTAAATTGTTATAACCTAATTTTTTGGTCCAGCAAACAAAATAGATTAAAAAAAAAGAATTGTATATAATTTGGATGTTGAATAAATCATGCTATCGACTTGCAATTAATCATTCACAACATATTTGCTTATTTATATTATTGATACACCTTTGTCCTTTTTTTAACGATGTAGGACTTTTAAATATATTTTTATTAGATATATAATATTCGTTTCAAAACCAATATAATATATAAAAAATCTATTTTAGCCAATATAATATATAAAAACTATTTTAACCAATATAATATATAAAAATAATTTTGAATTATTCTCAGTATCATATTTTCTTAAAAAACGAAATTGTATTTAAATAATATCTTTTTCCTCTAAAAGAATATATTTAATTATTATAAGCAATTTTAATGTCCAACAAAAAAATTAGAAAAATAGAACTGTATGATTTGGATGCTGAATAAATCAAGCTTTGTAATTCAACACTCATAACATATTTGCTTATTTATAAGATTTATTCATCTTTACCTTTTAATTTTTAAGCGATGAGAAGTTTTAAATGTATTTTTTACTAATATTTTATAGTTTTTTCAAAAAATCTACTTTAATCCAATAAAATAATTTAAAAAATAATTTTAAATTATTCTAGGTATAATATTTTTAAAAAGAAATTATATATTAAATATTTTATTTTTCTTTTAAATATAAATATTTAAATTATTATAATCTAATTATTTGGTCCAACAAATAAATTAGATAAAAAGTATAATTTGGATGTTGAATAAATCAAGCTTCCGACTTGCAATTCAACATTCAAAACATATTTTCTTATTTATAGGTTTGATTCATCTTATCATTTTACTTTCTAAACGATGTAGGACCTTTAAAATATTTTTTTATTGAATATTTTAAATTCGTTTCAAAAAATCTATTTAATCCAATAAAATGTATTAAAATTGAGTTTAAATTTTTCTAAGTATGATATTAAAAAAACGAAAAACGAAAATAAAAATAAAAATATTTTCTTTATCTTTTAAATCTGAATATTTAAATTATTATAACCTAATTATTTGATTACATATATTTTCAGTTTTACCGTTAATGAAAATTACACATATTTCCAGTTTTATCCTTAATGAATAATTTTAATTTATTTTTTGTTCTAATGGCATATCATGTAATATTTTACTGATTTAAATGTTATATTCTTAAAAATGATCCTAAAATAATACTCTAGAGATATATAATAATAATATTTGTATGGTTATCTTTCGAGTTATTTGTTTTAATCATCTATTTTAAATTTCGAAAATGAGTATTATATTTTCTAAATTTACTTTATGAATAACACATAGACTAAGTAGCTTCTCAATTAATATATAAGATATATATATATATATATTGATTTTTTGTTTTTAAAAATTAGCAGAAAATTATCTATTCTATTAAAATAGGGTTTATCTACTTAAAAAAGTCATAGTGGACTATTTTCTAGAATGATTTAAATTAAATATTTCTAACCAACTAGCTAAGGTATAAAAATCTCTATAGTATTATTTAAGAGTCACTTTTAAGAAAGTAACTTTTAAATCAGTAAAATATTACATGATATGCCATTAGAACAGATAACAAATTAAAAATATTCATTAAGGGTAAAACTGAAAATACAAGTAATTTTCATTAAGGGTTAAACTGGAAATATATATAATCAAACAATTAGGTTATAATAATTTAAATTTTGAGATTTAAAAGATAAAAATATAGTTATATATTTAATTTCGTTTTTTTAAATATTTTACTTAGAAAAATATTNTTAGAAAAATATTTAAAAATGAATTTTAGATATAATTTTAATTAAAAACGAATTTAAAAAAAATTAACAAATCAAATAAGTTAATATTTGATTTATCCTTTACAATAATATCCTAATTTCTCTTTTTTAAAAAAAATTTCACAATATTCAATTTATATTTTTCCAATATATTGTATAATTACTGTAATATATATATAATTTTTAGTATATAGTTCTCTATACTATAATATTATAATTTAAAAAAAAATCACCCCGCATATAATACGGGTACAATTCTAGTATATTTTGAAAATAGAATACAGACGGTTGCTTAGGTCACTTGGGTTCAAAGCCGACCCTTTCCGTAACCTATCAAATTAACAATGACAATATATTTATAGGGTAAGACTTTTGCAGTGGGTATTAACAATGACAAAAATACTTCTCAGTCTTCAAACTGCTGAATTATTTGATAGTTTTAGACACGGCAATGCTTTTTACTCATTCCCCTTCGAGTTTGAACTTATATGAAGTTGAGACAAATCTATTTGATTTCTTCAAACTTGAAAGATCACTCTACCAAACCAAGAACTCGCCTAAACCCTTGTGAAGTATATTTTAATTAGTCTTTTCAGTGATGTATATCTTACTTATTCTTTTACCTCATGATAAAAATTTAAGTTTAGATTATCCAAAACGAGGTGGGTTAGTGGTAAGGGATTGGGCAAAAGGTGCTACCACACCTGAGTTCGATTCCCCCCACACGTAATTAAGTCATCTTATTCCTGGACACCTCATGGGTATTCACCTGGCTCCTAATAGTCTCCGGGGTTAGTCTGAGCCCAAAGGACTTAGATCCTTAGGATTATCAAAAAAAAAAAAAAAAAAAANAATTCCCTGAAAAACAAGTTGACATGTTCGGACATTATAAATCATCGTGGGATCGAGGAATATAAAGTCAAAACAACCACACATCATTGCAATAAGATGTCTCAATCCTGAATCTCATCGTATTTTTTATTTTATTATTCTTTTTCTCCAAAATTAATAAAAAAAAAATACAGTGTATAAATTTAGGAAGAAACCACATTAGAAAAGGTATATACGTGATTAAAAAACCCTTATAAAAATTATATTACATTTTTTGAATTTGATTACGACGATTCGAATTCTTCAACTACAAAACTAATTGTGGTTGTCATTTTGTTTTTAAAAAATGCTTTATTTTTCAAAAGTTTTGGAGATAAAATTAAAAAAAAGTACATTACTTTGAAATTGATACACAACATGCCCAAAGTAAAGAAATTACCAATTCTAACAAATTAATTTCTTTTTATATAGCTTTAATTGCGCCACTATTTTTGCATTACTTGGATTGGTGA
The DNA here is from genome assembly GCA_900406315.1 of Biscutella laevigata subsp. laevigata. Taxonomy (NCBI): domain Eukaryota; kingdom Viridiplantae; phylum Streptophyta; class Magnoliopsida; order Brassicales; family Brassicaceae; genus Biscutella; species Biscutella laevigata. Next base: position 8,185 of record OVAU01001721.1, read on the forward strand.
ATCAATGAGCAGTCTATATAAATAAATAAAAAGATAACTTAGGCCATAAATTTAATAATATGTTCAATGTCATTAATTGAATATGAGCGGCTTACCAAAAAAAAAATTGAATATGAGCTCAATGCTCAAGAGAAGACGCCGAAAACGAAGTTGACCACACTACCTAACGATCAATTCGATCGGAGAAGAATACAATTACTCCTCCAGATAAAATCCGCCTAAGAATTAAAGCTTCTGTAATGGAGATTTGAGAGCTAGAAGAAGAAGATATTCAAATTGTGATTGAGAGGAAAATTATGGTGGAGGGTTGGCGAAATGGGTTTCGTGAGGCGACGAATTCGAAGCCTCTGTTCGTGACGATCTACGCGACGGTGATTATCGGCGTTCTTGTCTCCTCCTTCTATGTCTTCTCCGCTATTTACTCTCCCGCCAATGGCTCCTCCTCCTGGCTCTCTTCTCCTCCTATATCCAGTAATCCCTCTATCCCTTTCTTCGCATGTATTGTGGTGATGAATTGTTATATCTGCTTTGCATTGCTCTATACTTTGGATTTACGTTCTGAGTTTGATTGTTGGGTTGATTCCGTACGCCAATTGGTGTATTACCATTAAGCGAGAGTTTGGTGGTTAGTTTCTTCTGAACTTAAATTCGAGCTTTCCGTTGACCTTAATCTTAGTCTTCGTTTGGAATCAGTTCTGATTGTTGAAACAATGGATTTGCTATACCTGAGATGGGTTTTTGACTTTCGATTACTCTAGTTGATTTTCATCGCAGCTTTGGAATGCGATCAAGTGTTTAACTAATGTACTTGGATCTGCATTTAATTGCTCGAGGTGTCTGTGAAAGTTTTGATTTTTTCTTAAGTCTATTGTCACTCCACGACACTACATTGTAGTTCTGTCTATTGGATTTCTATTTTTCAGCAGAGTATATCGACATTTCAGGGTTCATGTTATCAGCTTAGATGAGTTTCCTTGAGTATATAACAATCTCCTTGAGTATATAACTTTCTTCGTTATGTATGATGATCATGAGTCTTACTTGTAGCTGCTGGTCGAATTCACCGCCCGCCACAAGAAAATGTGACGTCTGAGTTACTAGTTCAACCACCACCACAGGCATTACCGCCGCCAGCTCCAGAGGAAGCTCAAGGAAAATCCTTGGGTAAAATTTGGGTGTCTCCTCCTCGAGACAAGAAGATGCCACCGCTTGAAACCTTTAAACTGACAAAAGAATTGTTTGGGGAAAGAGTGAAGGATAATGTCGTAATAGTGACCTTTGGGAACTATGCATTTATGGATTTCATCTTGACTTGGGTTAAACACTTGACTGATTTAGAGCTCTCCAATATTCTAGTTGGTGAGTTTTCACTGCTATTATATATGTCTTATTGTCCATTTTGGTGTCTGTATGTAAGTTGGTAACTTTTATGTTGTGGCACTTTATAGGTGCGATGGATACAAAGTTACTAGAGGCATTGTACTGGAAAGGCGTTCCAGTTTTTGACATGGGAAGCCATATGAGCACAGTGGATGTTGGGTGGGGTTCTCCAACATTTCACAAAATGGGAAGAGAAAAAGTTCTTCTCATAGATTCTGTCTTGCCTTATGGTTACGAGCTTCTTATGTGTGACACTGACATGGTGTGGCTTAAGGTGCTAATTCCGCACACAATTAACACTGTTACTTGCTCCGTTATCGTCCTTAATAGACTCTCATCTGATGATATTTATGTGACAGAACCCTCTGCCTTATTTGGCTCGATACCCGGATGCTGATGTTTTGACATCAAGCGATCAAGTTGTGCCTACCGTCATAGATGACAGTTTGGACATATGGCAACAAGGTAGATATTTGCTAAATTTCCCTCATTTCCCGTTTGAAATGTTTCAACATTCTGTTCACATGGCTACTGACCATTCTCAAAACCATTCTTTTTCGTGGACTTTAACAGTTGGTGCCGCCTACAACATTGGAATTTTCCATTGGAGGCCGACAGAATCTGCCAAAAAGTTGGCAAAAGAGTGGAAAGATATTCTCTTAGCGGACGATAAGGTTTGGGATCAAAACGGGTTCAATGAGATTGTTAGGAGACAGCTTGGTCCGTCTGTGGATGGAGACGGTGGACTTTTCTATGCTTACGATGGAACTCTCAAGGTTGGAATTTTGCCCGCTAGCATATTTTGCAGTGGTCATACATACTTTGTCCAGGTACCGTTCTACACATCTTTTTGTGGTTTTTATCTTCTTCTTTTAATTTGTTTTCAGGAGTGGCATAATAGCTAACTTCTATTTTCTATGGCAGGCAATGTATCAACAGCTCAGGCTAGAACCATACGCCGTGCATACAACATTCCAGTATGCAGGTACTGAAGGAAAACGCCACAGGCTTCGAGAGGGGATGGTTTTCTATGACCCACCAGAATATTATGATTCACCAGGTAAACTTCTTTTGTGAACATTCTTTAACATTATTCTTGTTGATGGGAAAATAAAAAATCGATGTTGTAAACTCCAACCAATGCAGAAGGTTTCATTTCGTTCAAACCATCTATTCCGAAGAGCATGTTACTAGATGGGAAGCATACCATTGAATCACACTTTGCCCTCGTTAATCACCAAGTATCGTCTCCCAACCTAACATCGTCTCTAAGAACAATATGTTTACTTTGACCACCTTCTAATTGTATATCTACCTTTGGTCTACTTTACAGATCAAACAGATCAGATCTGCTCTAGCCATAGCGGCTCTTCTTAATCGTACACTGGTGAGACTATTAAATGGCTTATATGCATATTTCCTGGTGATAGTGATTGATTCTTACATATATATGGTTGGTCTCGTCCATGGTTTTCAGGTGATGCCTCCAATATGGTGCAGGTTAGATAGGCTTTGGTTTGGGCATCCTGGTACTCTTGTGGGATCTATGACGCGGCAACCTTTCATCTGCCCTCTTGACCATGTTTTTGAGGTATTGTTACAATAATGATGAAGCATGCCAATATACCTTGTGATTCTTTCTCTACAATTGCCTCATAGCACCCTGACGAACTTCAATTACAGGTCAATATCATGCTGAAGGAGCTACCGGAGGATGAGTTTGGCCCTGGGATTGGTATAAGGGAATATTCGTTTCTAGATAATCCATCATTGCCAAAACAAGTAATACAAGCCGTCCACATATTGCTGTTGTTTCTTTCTTATTAATTATTTCGTAAGAAAATCTCAGGAATGAAATTATGTTTCAGGTAAAAGAGTCGTGGCTTGATGTTCAGCTTTGTCAAGAAGGAAAGGAAGGATGCGTGGCATCAAATAACACAAGCCCCTCTCGGGTTCTTAAGTTCCCAAAGCGGAGCAATGAAGATACGGTAACTGTCTATCACTCTTCAAGTCTTTATTAAATATGTCAAAAGAATGGCCGGCCTTAGCCTAATCACTTGGTTTCATGCTCACTGCAGTTCAAGGCGATCTTCTCTTCCTTCACCGATGTAAAAGTGCTCAAATTTTCTTCAGTTGAAGATGCCTTCACCGGATTCTCCGACAAGGTAAGTAGATCTGTGAACCGTGAAACATTTAGACATACTGATAGAACATGTAAACCTGATCTGGCGTAATCTGGTTTGCGCGCAGGAGCGAGAAGAGAGATTCAAGAGACGAGTAAAGAGATATGTGGGAATCTGGTGTTGTGAGGAGAACAAAACTCCGGGACACATTTACTACGATATGTACTGGGACGAGACACCTGGTTGGAAACCAGTTCCTCCACAGACACCTGAAGAAGATCATCCGCATCTCTGATGCCGTGACATACAAGAAGACTCGAAGAACAAAGAAGCTCACATTCTATAACATGGGTCACAAGGAGATTTAGGGAGTTTTTATCTTTTTAGTACGGCCTTTTACCACTGTGAAACTGTCTCTTCCTATTCTCTCTGATACTCCATGTAATTTAATGATAGGTTTGGGATACAGTTAATCGTTTGAAATCTATAGAATTTTACTCTAGTTTTTATTTGAATAAATGGCTTATTTCGTTGTCCTGCTTATTTGCCAACTTCGAATTCAATAATAGTTTGGTCTATTTGGATTATAGTTGTTATAAACAAGTTGTAAGACAAATCGTGAGCTAAATCGACCTTAGGACAATCATATCGGTACATAAACTTCGAAAAGAGATGAGACCTGGTGGTCAGTTCGATATATGACCGATAAAGATCACCCAAAAAGAAGATAGAACAAAAAGAAACCACTTCTTGGCTAGATAGAACAAATAGATACAGAAAGTGCTGAAACAGTTTTGAGGATTGTGCAGTGCGAAGCTCAACCAGACTTGGGAAAATGCTGAGACAGAAGTTTAGCAATCTCGAGGAACCCGACAGTGTCTTTCCCATTGAATATTGTCTTGAGTTTCGCATCGCATACAATCTGCCTCTTGTTTTCCGGATTCTACATCAAAAGCAAATATCGACACACATGACATCAAAGATCATAAGCATATAGCCATAAGCTTACAAAACAAAGACTCAGATTCTGATATCACACTACAATCTCTATAACAGTCAATCACCAATTGCGTAAACAGGTTACTCTAAGATACAATCACAAGTTACAAGAGACTTATGACCAGCTAGAAGGCGCAGGGAGATGATTCAGAAATTCCAGAAAGAAAAAAAAACCAAACCTGAAGACTGTGAAGCTTAATATGCTCCCAAATTTTCTTAACGGCGGTTGTACGAGAGATTTCCTTAGCCCCAATAAACTGAGCGAGCGGCTGCGATACAGGAACCATCTTAAGTATGCCTTTACCTTCTCTACCATTGATAACACCGGAAGAAGCAGCGGCCTTCGCCATTAGGGCCCTGGAAGCTCCAAAAACCCTAGAAACGTTCGACATTATTTCTTCCCGCTGGTTTGATTTGGGGAGGAGAGCTCAGTCTAAAACCCTAGATCAAACGGAAAATATTACAATATACAGAGACTTTGAAAGTTATCTTTCTCTGTCCTTGTAATTAATGGAAGAGGCGTGATATCGGTTCTTGGTGTGGGCCTTTACGGGCCCCAATTACTGGGCCCAATTAGCAGCTCATATATGCCTTCACGACCAATAGAGTTACTTTTAGCCAATTAAAATCCGCCACGTACTCTACTTCTGGCCTTCTCAGTCACCGGCAAACACAATGGCCCCCTCCCTGCCTTCTCTTCTCGAGACCAAATTTCATCGTTTACTCAAAAAAGTATCAACTCCGTCAACTCACACGGCGTAACTATCTAACGGTCTAACGCCGTTTAATATCCATATCTTCTAGAGCCATCTCCTCTAGAGCCCTTAAATGTGGTTAAGAAATTCTCTTATGGGCTCTGTTATTTCCTTATGCCCTCGTAATACTGCAGTGACAATATTACCCTTAATGAATTGGTTTGGTTTGTCCCAAGAATGAGACTCAACTCGGTTAGCGGTTTGTGAGAGCTTGGTTTGTGAATCTTGGTTTGGTGATTGAATAAAAAAAAACTGCAATTGACAAAAACGAGCTCTCACCATTGCGATCGCCTCCGCCTCCTCGAGCCTCTCTCCTCCCGCTATCTCCTCTCTCTCAGTTGAGCTCCTCCTTCTCATCTGATATCATCTCCCCGGAGGCAAGTCATATTCTCCGGCGACGGCTTCGGACGAGCATTGGGGGGAATTATGAGGTTAATTCAAAATTAGGGTTTGTAATTGTAATTGTTAAATTTGTCTCATTTGATTGGTGCACATTAATGTGTTTGTATAGAATACAAGAATATGGGATGAAATTGTGATTAGGTGATGATTATTCGATATCTCAATCGTAGACGAAACCCAGAAAATGAAAAATGTATT
>OVAU01001722.1:187-14037 GCA_900406315.1 Biscutella laevigata subsp. laevigata
TTCCATAGAACCGTCATCTTCGGCCCACGGACACCCTGCAAGATCCAAGATCGCCACTTGGCCGAGAAACCGGCCGCGACCAATGTATCCTCCAAGATCGACACTAAGCAAACATTATTCGGATAAAGACATTTTGAAGCTTCATATATATATAATATATCTTTGAATCCATGAAAATAATATTTATGTAGATGTAAAAGATGATTTTGTTTTGGTTTGTTGTTTCTCTAATTACTTCTTTAATTTAATCGTACCATAAACGGTGGGCAAAAAGAATGGTTGTTAACAAAAAAAAAAAAAAAAAAAAAAAAAAAANAATGGTAGAAATGGTAAATAAGGGTAAAAAATAATGGACAATCTAGTCATAAAATTTTACTGTTATCTGATCTGAGCTTTTTCCCCAAGAAAAATTCTCAACCACTTGATCATCACGTTCTTCTCTCTTTTAAATAAGAGCTTCACCAAACCTCTCACTCACTCACTATTTTCACTTTCGAGTTTCTCCCTCGTCTCATCTCTATCTCTCTCGTATCCTTCGATTTCGGAAATGGGTGAGACTCTTTCCCTCCTGTTGATCTGCGTTTCTTCTTCGTTTTGATTCTAATCTGATCTTGTTCTTTTTGTTATTTCGCTTTTGTTTTGTGCAGCGGACAAGAAGATTAAGATCGGAATCAACGGTGAGTGTTGTCACGTCGTATTTTGTTGGTTTTTCTTATTTTTGGATCTGTGGAATCTGAGTTTTTGGTGTTTGTGAAATGTTATAAGGTTTCGGAAGAATCGGTCGTTTGGTCGCTAGAGTTATCCTTCAGAGGAACGATGTTGAGCTCGTTGCCGTTAACGATCCGTTCATCACTACCGAGTACATGGTTTGTTTATGTTCCATTCGATGCTGGTTCGATCTGAATTGGTTTATATAGTTTTTGATCCGGGATATGACTCGTGTATATAATAATTTATATGAATTTTGTATCGCATGGTTTGTCACATAGATCTGAAACCTGGTTTGATATATTTTTCTATGTTGATTATCTGTTAATTAGTTTGATTACATCGGGGATGAACGTTTTAAATCAATATGTTTTGGTATGGATTGTTGCAGACATACATGTTCAAGTATGACAGTGTTCACGGTCAGTGGAAGCACCACGAACTCAAGGTCAAGGATGAGAAAACCCTTCTCTTTGGTGAGAAGCCAGTCACCGTTTTTGGCATCAGGTATATAATTTTGGCTGATTTTATATCTCTGTTATGTTATGCTCTTGAGGCTAATGAAATTCTTATTTCTGGTTTTTTTACTTATGAAGGAACCCTGAAGAGATCCCATGGGGTTCGGCCGGAGCTGACTATGTTGTTGAGTCTACTGGTGTCTTCACTGACAAGGACAAGGCTGCTGCTCACTTGAAGGTTTGCTTTGGAATATTTTAATGTATTTGTATCACTCTGGTTAATATATTGCTTAAGCATGCATATATTGTTCATTATTGTTTCAGGGTGGAGCCAAAAAAGTTATCATCTCTGCCCCAAGCAAGGATGCTCCCATGTTTGTCGTTGGTGTTAATGAACATGAATACAAGTCCAATCTTGACATTGTTTCCAACGCTAGCTGCACCACTAACTGTCTTGCTCCTCTTGCCAAGGTCACTAAATGAAACTTGTTATGACTTCCGAATTTTTGTGTTGATTTATTGCCTCACGCTTATTGATATTTGAAATCTGTTTGTGCAGGTTATCAACGACAAGTTTGGAATTGTTGAGGGACTCATGACTACTGTCCACTCCCTCACTGGTATACATATATAGTTCGTTTCATTACATTAGTTCTTGAATATATATGGCCTCTTACTGTAACTATTGTTTGTGTTACAGCTACTCAGAAAACTGTTGATGGTCCATCAATGAAGGACTGGAGAGGTGGAAGAGCTGCTTCCTTCAACATCATTCCTAGCAGCACCGGTGCTGCCAAGGTAAAAATTCATTTTATGCTCTTGTAAGTTTAAAGGTTGGGTTCTTTTTGGTTAATTTTGATCGGAAAACTAATTCTGTTGCCGTGGTTAATGGTGTTGTTATTAGGCTGTTGGGAAAGTGTTGCCATCGCTCAATGGAAAATTGACCGGAATGTCTTTCCGTGTCCCAACCGTTGATGTCTCAGTTGTTGATCTCACAGTTAGACTTGAGAAAGCTGCAACATACGAAGATATCAAAAAGGCTATCAAGTAAATACCAATAACACACGCAATCCATAACCACATATTATAAGATAATCTATTTACTTATATTGATTTTGGTTAAACTCTTCAGGGAGGCATCCGAAGGCAAAATGAAGGGAATTATAGGTTACACTGAGGATGATGTTGTGTCTACCGACTTTGTTGGTGACAACAGGTAAAGTTTGTTAGCTCTAGCTTGATATTAGTCGGGACCATTAAAGGAGTAGTGATGCGTAATTATATGAACAAAAAATGATTTTTCAGGTCAAGCATATTCGATGCAAAGGCAGGAATTGCATTGAGCGACAATTTTGTGAAGTTGGTGTCATGGTACGACAACGAATGGGGTTACAGCACTCGTGTTGTTGACCTTATCGTTCACATGTCAAAGGCTTAAGTTGTCATGACTCCAGAGATTTTCATCTAGAGAGTTTGTGTTTGTTGGGTCGTTTTTGAATAAATTAAGGCAAGAAAAAAAAAGCACTTTTGGTTGTCCAAAAGAGTTTCGTTGAAGTTTTCATATGCTTTTTTAACTGGTTTCACTCGTAGTCATGGGATTTTGTAGCTCTCTTTTTTTTGCTTTCTCATGTTTTTGAACCGAAAGGGTTATTCACTGAAACCTTTGTTTTGGTGTTTATGTTGATTGAGTTAGAGTTATGGCATATTAAATAATTATTGAATGATATCTCAATTTATAATCAATATATCTCGTTAGTTTTTGTGCATAATGTATTTCTAAATAAATTATTTTAACAGACTTCAAACGTTTACAAATTATTTTAACAGACTTCATCTTTATGATGTACAGAAAAAACTAATAGCTTAGAAAGCTTTAGCTTTTGGTTGTATTCATAGATACTTCAAAGGTTTCAATAGACATGTGTCGACATGCAGTAAACCGGTTAAAGAAGAATCCATCTTTGATAGTAATGTTCATTAACATCTATAACTGCTAATAATTTGAACACGTTTAGTAGATTTTAAATCTTTTTTTTTTTTTTTTTTTTTGGGTCNAATAGATTTTAAATCTATAATTCTGAAAATGTTCTAACCAGTGACCAGTTTTTGCAAAAACATGTCCCATATGGAAAACCATTAAACAAAAAGTCTCCAAAAAAAGAAAGATATTTTTGGTGATTAGTGCTAAATAATAATTTATCAATGTGCATTGATATATTTATTTATTTCTTGGGTGAAATTTATAACCATTGAGAAGATATTTTAGGAGGATAAGGCACCCTCTGTACTAGTCCTGGGCATAAAAAACGAACTGAATGGATCGAACCGAAACCGAATAAACCGAACCGAAAACCGAACCGAATATCACAAATAATCAAATGGATCCCAAGCTAAATATCCACGGATATCGGTTATTAACCGAACCGAAAATCGAACGGATATCCGAAAATTATCCGAAACAAAAAAAATATTCATAATACCAAACCGAATCGAACCGATTAGGTATTTTGGATACAAAAACCGAATAACCGAACCGAAATCGAACCAAATTGGGTATTTTGGATAAAAAACCGAATAACCGAACCGATTTCAATAAAAATGATATAAAATGTCTGAAAATTGAATATACCGAACCGAAACCGAACCGAATATTTGATTTTATTTTTTATTTTAGTGTATTTTCCTTAAATTGTTCGGTTTAAACCGAACCCGAAACCGAACCAAAACCGAATCGAATAACCGAAAAGTTTCGGTTATTTTTCGGTTCCCCTCCAAATATCCAAAACCGAACCGAAACCGAATGAAACCGGAGCGAAACCGAACCGAAAATTTTCGGATCCTATATGGATCTTAAACTCAATATTCAAAATAACTGAAACCGAACCGAATATCTGAATGCCCAGACCTAGTCTGTACTGAAAAGGCAAACAAAAAAAAAAAGGGAAAATTCTCGAAAAAACCCCAAACTTGTCCGTTTGATCCATTTTAACCATGAACTCTCGAGTGATCCATTTAAAACACATACTATTCTTGATTTTCCATTAAATACCTAAACTTATGTTGACTACGCCTAATTATACACGCCGTTAACGCAGTTAACGTGAACAGTATTTGTCGTTTACTGTTCACGTTAACGTAGTTAACGGCGTGTATAATTAGGCGTAGTCAATATAAGTTTAGGTATTTAATGGAAAGTCAAAAATAGTATGTGTTTTAAATGGATCACTCCAGAGTTCATTGTTAAAATGGATCAAACGGACAAGTTTGGGGTTTTTTCGAGAATTTTCCCAAAAAAAAAATGTAAGAATGAAACTGGAAGCTGTAAACAACACAAAACCCATGTGCATTTATGTAAATTGGTTTATAATTAAAGTAATTTAGCTAAAACAAGCGTTTTTGGGTTTAAACAATATTTTTTTAAAAAAAGATTATATAAAATTTCACACGTAGAAGAAAAAAGAATATATAAATACGGATTCCATTGCTTTGTTGTCTGCAGCTTCTCTCTCTTTCTTAACCTGCCATACTTTCTCTTCAGATCTATCTCTCTCCTTCTTCACACGCAGAGCTTAAACTGCTTCGTATCTCAAAGGTATTTGTCTTCGATTCGTCTGAATTTCGGATCTAAATCTTCGTTTCGAGTCAATATCGATCTAGATCTTCACGATTCTTGGCGGATCTGTTCGTCGTCGTTGAATCTGAAACAATCCTAGTTCGGGGTTGATTCCTCACGTCTCCGTATCCAGAGATCCTTTGTTTTCATCAATTTCGTTTCCGTTTACAAATTTATGCTTAATCCTAGTTTCAAAATCCATCACATTAAATTTCTCACTGTTTGATTAAGACTTTTTTTTGTTTCTTCTTTTGTTTAGAAGAAGAAAATTAGTCTGTCTCCACTATGATCTTGACACCATCACTTACATAGGAAACATAAATTATTAAATTAATAATTTCTTCCAAAAAAACAAAAATAAAATAAAAAACAAATTTGTCTAGTGGCCAATTCTTTTACTAATTAATTAATTAATTAATTAATACGCTCTTTGTAAACACAGATCTCCATAAGAAACACGTTACCGTTTGACCACCTCTTCTCTTCTCTTATCGTTTCTTATTTAAAATCGCTATTTAACATTTGAGTCTGCTTCTCTTCAAATCTCTCTCTGTTATTACGAAAAAATTATATATCTTCTTGTGTGATTCTCTGAGCAGCAACGAGCTAGAAGAATCATGAACAGCTGTGGATTCCAACAAAACGCTGAGATGAAGAGAAGCTCCGATCTGGTGGTTTGCCCTAAGCCTTTTGACCGATTTCTTAGTTGTCAAGTCAGGTGAGACTTTCCTCTCTGTAGATCTATACGATTTCATGATTTTGACGTTGAACGACTTTATAAAGTTACCAGATATATTTAATAAGATCTGTTATTTTTGTTTGTTTTTGGTTTTCAATTTTCAGTCACCAGCTTGAGTTATGCGAATCGAATTCAGAAAGAGAGGTTTTGGATTTAATACTCGCAAAGGTAATCAATAAGGATCAGCTTATCGAAGGATTTTTCAATAAGAAATTGAAATCTAATTTTTCTTATTATTTTTACAGGGCGGTGGTTGTGAACGAGTGACATCATCATCGCCGCCGCTATTCTTTACAGGGTCACCACCAAGTAGAGTTTCTAACCCTTTAACAAGAGATTCACTTTTTCAAGCTCTTTTACTAGCTCCTCCTCCTTCGACTCCACGAGCAACCAAGCCACAGCTTCCTCCTTCTCCAAGAAACGGTGGTGGTGGTGGTTGCGTTAGGGTGAATAACTTCGTGAACAATCCTCCGATCCGAGTCGTGGGATTCGATTGTCCTAACAGAGACGGACGCAGCAGCAACCGCAGTATCTCGACTCTTGCATAAGAGAAGGGCTTAAATAACAATTCAAAAGGTTTAGGATTTGATAATGGAAGTTGGGTTTTTTTTGGGGTGAAAATTGTGTAAATATGTTGGAAAAATGGGGTAATGTATAAATTTAGGGTTTTGGGTAACCATTTATGTTGTAATTAAAAGTTGAGAGATGGGTTTTGACATTGAGAGTGTTGTGTTGGTATCTTTAGTAAAAACAAGAGCGTAGTTTCTTCCTTATTGTAACAAAAGGAAAGGCTTTAAAGAGTTTTGAAATGTGAAGATATCATTTCTACATTTCTCTCTCTCTCTCTACATTCGATTATGTAATTTTCTAAGGAATTGTAAACTTTGTAATCTATAATAGTTATGTTTTTTTTTTCCACAATATTAATTATGTTATATATAGTGTATGTGTAATAATAGAGGTGTTAATTTGGTTAGCCCCAAACAAACCCATAACGGGTCGGGTTTGAACATATATTCGTCGACGGTTGTTCATACGGGTCTCTTCCACACGGATTTATAATAAAAAGTGTTTGTCGCAGTTCATATCATATGAGTATGGGTTAACCCAAATAACATCTATATTTATAATGTTTGTGTGAAGTCAGAAATTTTTTTATTAAATTTTGAGTGAGGTTGTCGTGGTTATAGTCATAGACCTAGTTAGAGTCCTAAGCATGAATGACTTAATAAATTTTTTGATAAATTATAGTATCTTCGATAAGTAAATTATTGCTTTTATGCATATTGGGTTTGATTTAATTCATATTTTCATTAATTAATTTGTGTGTTTAAATTAATAATAAGATTTAGATGATTACAACAACTTACAAAAATTATATTTTAGTTCTCAATAAGTTGTAGACGCTGTAAACGCCGAACATGAACGAAATAACTTTGATGGACCATCAAAACTATCTTCTGAACCAAGAAATATAAAACATGTTAACGATGATGAATCAAAAGCTGACACAAGCAAGAACAAAATCTTGAACAACGGTTACAATAAATAATTTTGATATTTTTCAGTCACAAATATTTTCTTAAATCACCACAAAAAATTAAGAACTTTTGTATATTTATTTCAAGTTAACCCAAAGATCAACCTACTTTTCATTTGGACCATGCAATTTGGATTTGAACATTTTATATGTCGACGGTTGTCCGCGGGATTCTGACCCACACAAATTAAAAAAAATGTCTGTTGTAGGTCAGACCATTTAGGTGCGGGTCATGACACTTCTATGCAACAAGCAACCATATAATGTATATGCAACAAACAACCATATAGGGTATATGCAACAAGCAACAATACCTCCTATGGCCTTTGTTCATGTCATTTTGCTTCAAATGGATTTGGATTATAAAATCAATACAATATAGATGCATGGGAAATGAAGAGAGTCTTACAAAAGACAGACCAGAGAAAGTGACATGAGGACAACTCATTATTCCTTTGTCTGTGGATCTATTTTGATTCTTTGCTTACAACTTTGAAAATAAATTAAACAATAATTTAGGTTTCTTTTGTTTTGCTTTTAATGTGTCAAAGGAAACAAAAGATTCGTCAAACTTTATGGCCGTAATTCTCGCAATGCTTTAATTCAAATTCATTGATTTTGTTCATTTGAAAGATATAAAATTATTTAGTGCCATCCACTAAACTTCATTAAACTAGCAATAACAAAAAAAACAACACCTAAAAAAAGAAATTAACATGACATGTAAATAGGATAACTTTTATAGAATAAAACCAGGTCAATACAAAATTTCAATAAGACAAATTTTAGAATGCAGATTCAAAAACCAGATGTAAGCTGCTTTCGATTTGAACCTTTGAACTCAAAAACACTAAATAATACTACAACCAATTAGTTTAAGAAAACTTTTTTTGACAAATTGACAAAAACATTAAATAATAGATCGAGGGTATGATTCGGTCAAATCACATTCGTTAACTCTATCGGTAATAGAAAAGTATGCCGAATCAAACCGTAAAATCAAAATTTTGATAAATATTTAAAATTTGGATAAAACATTTGATTGGACACATAATCATTTGTAAATAAATTAAATTGACATGCATCAGTAAAAACATTCTATTAAATTTAAATGTAATTATATTAAATTTATAATTATTTCAATATTTAAATTTTGATAAGTAATGTGGAACTGAAGAAAATATAAATATTTGAAATTAATATGTAAGATTATTGTGATCTTACTATTATATTTGAAAAAACCACATGATAAAATATTGTTAATCAAGTATTAGACTAACTAAAAATATTTTATATCAAAAATTTTAATAAAAAAAATTATAAATAAAGACCCGCGAGTATATGTGGGTTCTCTCCTAATAACGATAAGAAAATAAAAACCTACTAAATTATAAATTAAATTATGGGGGATTTTAGATTTTTCCTTGACAAAAAAAAGAGAGCATATCACAATTTTTTTATTATCTAGTAGCTTGTGTAACCATGTTATTGTGCTATTAACTGTTGATTTAAATCCAAGAACATGTGTGAGTTAGTTATTTGTCCAACCCACGGTTTTCGTTATTATCTATCTAATCATCGATAAGAAACAATCTTGAACAGGTTCGGTTCACCAAACCGATTAGTTAAGCGAATTTTTGTTTACATATTCTTTAAAAAATCTAAACTAAACTAAAATTAAATTGTATTAAACTAAAATTTTCAAATAAATCAAATTACCCAAAATTAATCAAATTATCCAACCGAATTACTCGGAGTTAGCCGAGCTGGTCCAGAATTATCTGAAATTTTCCAGTTTAACTGAAAATTCGATTAATTTTGGTAAATTTTCTGATAACCGAATTAATCGAGAACCAAACTGAAAATTATTTGATTCAGTTCTATAACACAATAACAAACCTAAAATGAATAACTTCTAAGTTATTCATTCTTCACCACAATCACTTCAAATCAGAAAACGGAACTGAATTGGCCTGAATGAAATCGTAGGGCTATCAATTATAATAGCAAAAATACACTTCAAGTCGTTAATTCTTTACAACACTCAAAACTACTGGTCCTGGTATGATAAATCAAATAAATAAACTTGTTGGGCTTAGATGACAAAAAAAACATTATTGGGCTTAGACTAAGTTATATGGCAAGCAATAGTTGGGCTTTCTAACCCAACTATATAAAAATGAACTTTATGGAGGTGAGCCCCACCTTAACTTTTTTTGTCCGAAGAACGAAACACAAATTGGAAAATGTTTTCCACGCGCCTTACACTCTCGTGAAGTTATTTTGGAGTAGTCATATTATAAAATGTGAGCAGCACGCGCTACATCGCGGGTGTTTATATTTTCTAAAAGACTCATTGGTCGTGTTTTTACACTTTACTCACTCATTTCCAGCTCTCTCTCACTCACTTCATCGTCTCTGCAAAACATCTCGCTCTCTCTTTCGTTCGCCGGAGATATAATGGGAGAAGGAAAAGGCTCAACTCTTGTTTTCATCCTTGTCGTCGCTCTCTCTTTAGTCGCTTTCGGTTTCTCCATCGCCGCCGAGCGTCGCCGGAGCATCGTAAATCACTCTTATCTCTCTCTGTCCACTTTGTTTCTCTCGGCTTAGGGTTTCTGCTCTCTGCAAAATTTAGCTCGTTTTCTATGAAGGAAAATCTGCAATCATATAGCTTTCTATGTAAAGACTAAACCCAGAGGATGATGATGCTGCTGAATTCTTTTCGTCTAGGATTTCTATTTTTGGATTTGTTTTGTAATTCAGTTTCTTCTTCCAATTCATCGAACATGATTGACTCTAGGAAATAACCTATTGAGAGACTATGTTTATATGTTGTGTAGCTGAAACTTGAGAGAGAATCGATGTAAAGTATGCATAGATTGAGTTAATCTACGACACTTAGCGTCTCTCTTGTCTTTTTTTCTGACAGGGGAAAATTCTTCAAGACCCAATAACAAACGCAACGTACTGCGTTTATAACTCTGATGTAGCCACTGGCTATGGAGTTGGAGCTTTCCTATTCCTACTCTCAAGTGAATCATTGCTTATGGGTGTGACCAAATGCATGTGCTTTGGAAGACCTTTATCCCCTGGAAGTGATCGTGCTTGGTCTATTATCTATTTCATCTCTTCTTGGTGAGTAACATAAACTTCAAATCAAACAGGTTTAGATTGATCCTGTTTATCTCGATTGATTTCTGATTTTGAAGCTTTGAACATCATCAATTTGGCAATGTACAGGATGACATTTGTGATAGCAGAAGCTTGTTTAGTAGCAGGAGCGACGAAGAATGCATACCACACAAAGTACTTAAACGCTCAACACTTCTCGTGTGAATCATTGCGCAAAGGAATATTCATTGCAGGAGCAGTGTTTGTAGTTGCTACTATGATCCTTAATGTCTACTACTACATTCACTTTACCAAGTCTGTCTCTTCGCCTCCTGCTCATAAAGCAAACCGTTCTGGTTCAAATGTCGGTTTAGCGGGTTATGCATAAATGTCCAAAGACAATGGAAGAAACCGTTTTAGTTATTTTTTAGATGTAAGAAAGAGAATAACTTCTTGCACTTTTATTTTTGTCAACAAGCTTGTTGCATATTATTACAAGACTTGGATACTATGTTTTTGTTATATATAAATAGGCATGGGCAAATTAACTCGAACCGAAAACCTTGAATCAAAACCAAACAGAAAAAATAGATACTCGAAAGATTCAAACTTAAACTTAATTATTTAATATTTAACAGTATTTTTATATATTCTAATGTTTAATATTAAGATTTTAAATATCTTATAATTTTTTTCTTCTCAATTTTATGTTTATTTATGAGAAATTATTGAATATTTTTATTATTATTATTCTTCAATGTTTGATATATTTTAAAATTTAATACTAATTTTTTATATTATTTTTTACTTATTTAATATATGTGTTGGTACCTCAATAGTACCTGACCAGATCTAAAACAAAAAAATTTAATCGAACAGATTTAAGTTTTAACCCAAAAAATATGAAATCTGAATATATTAAACTCAAATTCGAACAATTTTTTCTAGTCTACATTTTTATGCCTTTAAAGTGTTTTTTATCGTGAGGAAAATAAAACTAGGTAGTATAAAGTCAATATATTTGAACAAAATAATCTTGAATATTAAATTAATGAGTCGTTTCTGAACAAAAAAAAATCAATATATCTTTATTTTGGAATAGCATTTTCTGTTTTGACAAGCGGAATATAGTTTTCTCTTAAAAAAAATTAGTGTTGTCTACTATTTTATTTTTGTTAGCGAATTGTTTCCTGAATATGATATAAACACTAATTAAGCTTTGAACAACGAAAGAGTTTTAGATTGATTTCTATTTTTTGGATACTTATACCTTTTACTAAAATGGTATAAACAGATAATTTTATGGTTAAACCTGCATTATCACAAAAGCTTAATACATTTAGAGAATAATAATATGTTGATAGGGGAAGTAGTGAAAGCAACATTACCCAATTTTTAATAGACTTTACGGAAACGTCTCTAAATCGAAACACAAATTGCGTTGTCTTTGTTAGGTGTTAGGTCATCACATTTCTTGTATTATTATTTCTTTTTGTTTGTTTATATCATCTTGAATTACATATTCCCTATATATACATCAAAAAATATATTCATCTGAACACTAGACATAACAAAATACTAGATTTTAATCTCTGTATATAACATATCGTTATATTTTTTTTAAAAAAAATTGTATTATAAAATCTATTTAATAAAGACTTTTAAAATAAGATTCTAAATTTTAAATAAAAGTTTTCAATTAAATAGATAATGATATTATTGCTAAAATAAAAAAAGAGTTTTTGTTGAATTGATTCAAATATTTTATTACTAAATATATTTTAAATTTTAATATGTAATTTTCAAGTAATAATATGAACATACTTGATTTTATGTATTGTAAATTATAATCTGCTATAGTTACACCTGTTTAATCTAAAAAATATTCATATTTAATAGAGAGATTTGTAAAAAGAAATGAAGAAAAGGACTAAAATGATTATACGAAATTCGATGAAGAAAGAAAGGGACCTATTATGGAAATTCAATTGTTCGCTACTTTTTTCAAATTGGATACAACTTCTTCTTTATTCGTGAAAGCTTAAAGCATCTATTTTGGGGCCTTAAGTCAACATCGTATTTTAATTTTCTCAATATAAAAAAGGAGAATCTATCATTATTTATTTATTGATGTTTCTATTTTTTTTCTAACATATTTATTCATCCCAATTTACACACCACTTACTATAATATGCATGAAAAGTAGGTAATCAAATAACTTTAAATTTTAAAAGAATAGATTTATGATTTTTCTTAGTACTTAATAATTATCTTAATACTTTAAAATAAAATAATTAATTACATCCATTTTATTAATTGATATTAAACTATAAATTATACATCATTTTATTAGAAATTCAGATAATTATTAATTATTTTTCTGATGGTAACATATTACAGAAAATTATTTCGTAACCATTAAATGACAATAAAATCGAAATTTAAAATCAACACTACCCTAAAAACAATATATTACATTACTATTGACATCTGGTTTCTTATAAAGTAATCGTCATTTAGCAAATTCACTATTATTGTATAAAATCATAATTATAGTATACGTGGATCCAACGGCGATTGCGACGGTGACGTGGAATAGTTGGAAATAAATTGTCAACTTCTTTATACTGATTGGTACACGTGGCATGTTCCCTATGCACGTCGTCTGCTTCACGCTGTCGGCTTGAATTTTACTTCACAGTTTCATTCTTTTTTCGTCTGACTTTAGTTTTTAATATCATGGTATTTTTTATTTTTTTAGTAAGACCCTTAAACTAAATAAAATGCTGACAAAAAAAAAAAACTAATAAAATAAGATCGTATTTTAGGAAGCTTTTGAACTCTCAATTATTTTTTTGTTATACTAAAAAAAAAATTATAAACTAACTAACTTTTTTTTATCCGCCTACTTTAGGTCTTTTGGGTTTAGTTCGCCTTCTTTTGAGTCCTGGTGTAGTCTATCGTGTTCCTTTTGGTGCCGTTGTAACCCGCTATTGTTTTTGTCTAATATAATACCAATGAAAAAAAAACTAACTTTTTTTTTATTGCCAGACTAAACTAACTAACTTAGGATTTAATTTTTGGATTACATGAGACAGTGAAACATCAAAACACTTCATTTATTTAAACTAATTGTTTTCTCAAAACTGAAAAACTTTAAGCCAAAATATTTATTAAATCTCGAAACTTACGAAAACCCAACTAGTTTTGCAATACGTTAACATAAATTGACCATGACTGAATCCTAGCAAAGAAAAGAAACATTCCAACTTGAACACGCTATTATATAATGAACTAAACAATGCGGGTTATATGATTCTAAATTATAATGTTACGATGTTATAATTTTATAGAAAACTATATTTTTAAAAATATATGTGTGATTAATAAATAATACTAAATCATTTTCTGTAAATTTATTTAATTATATAATTTTTTGTTTTATGGATCATGATTTTACCCGTTTGATTAATCCGTCTGATCATTGTATTGAAAGATAAAATTTTAAATGATTTTTTTGATAAAAATTGTTTAAAAATATATTTATGCTAAAAACATAAATCCAACCTGTCTCGCTCATATATAGAGGAAGAGTACGCGCGCTACGGCTTACGAAGTTGATGGGTCAGATAGCCCTTCGATATTAATATAATTTAGTTTACTGTTATATTTATTAGATTT
>OVAU01001723.1:0-14037 GCA_900406315.1 Biscutella laevigata subsp. laevigata
TTTTAGTTTATTGATTTCTCTTAAGTTCTTATTTCATTTTCACTTCTTGCTTGCTTTTATTCGTTGCTATTTACTTTCTTGCTTGTCACCATCAAAACCAAACCCCATAATCAACTTAGCCCTAGAGAACGTTTAGATCTAAAAGATACCTTCTCTGTGGATTCGAACCCTAAGTACTCAACTGGCATAGCTGTGCACTTGTAGCCTGTGTAGTGACAAGAAAAAGGAGATTAAAACCTTTGGTCACTTTGGGAGGAGAAATCCGACCACACCAGTCGTGGAAGTCCAAAACGCTTTAGATGTACGGCCGGCAAGGCCATACCCGGCAGAGCCAAACTACCACTTTTCGAATCTCACAACCTAATCTCCTATTTCTTCACATCTCTCTCGACTACTTTCTTTATTTTACTCTGTTTTGGACTTGTGTTGAGTTTCACTTCATTTTCCCAAAGGTTTTTGGTAGAAGGCATCGTTGGCCACATCTTCAACGGCCGGCTTCTTAGGCGTCTCGATTGGTCAAGCGATCGAGTTGTAGCTGGGCATACGTCAGTTTCTATTGGTTCAGACTAAAGGGGACTCCAATGCAGAAGAGAAGGTTTCATGCAAGGCAAGTGGTCGATTGTAATTCGGTTTCTCTCGCGGAGTAAACGGATTAAAGCAAAACTGGGTAAGACAAAGAGCAATGAGACATACAACTTTAGTTTTCCCCCAAAATTTGACTTTAATATCCACCCAATCCTACTCTTTTTGAATCTTTTCTTCACCATTTCTTTTTCTTTTAATTTAGAGATTTTTCTTAAGACTTGAGTCTTGTTTTCTATTTAACTCCAAGGTTTTACTCTTGTCATTTTCATTCTTTTTTCTTTGTTTCTTTTTCCTTTTCCTCTTCTAGCCCTTCTCCTTAGGAGCAATGTTTTTTTTTTCATTTCTAGAGTCTAATAAGCTTTTTGCTTCTTTTATTATATCCTTTTTTCATCTTTTTCATTCGTTTAGTGATTCTTTTCCTTTCTACCCATTCTTTTCTTTCTCTTTTCTTTTCAAGCTTTTTCATACCCATTCTTATCATCCCAAACCTAGTTCTACCCAAGCTTTTCTTCTTTTCATTCAAATTCCCAAACTTCCTAAAGTACCCAACTAGATATTCTCTGTTGTCGCTTTCCTCTTTCGAGTTTTTGCAAAATCACAATTACTAAATAGACAAATAGAGCTCACAACAGTGTTTAGGCCAGGGTGTAAAGGGTTAGAGGGAATCGTTCAAAGGCTGAGAATGACCGAATTAAGCTAAGGTGTTTGGGTCTAAAAAGCTCAATTTCGTGCTTGAAAATCGTAAACATACCATGAAACACAAGTGCAACCAAGATAATGCTAATTATCAGTTCAATTTAGACTCCAGTATATTTGAAAGCAATCTTAAGCTAGCAAGCTTCACACAATTAATTTAGCTTTTTAAACATCATGATCAAGCAAGAGAACTTCAAGACTTTTCAAGACTGCTATAGTTAATCATGATGAACAATGTCTAAGGTTCTTTGGTTCCTTCTTGAAAATATTCAATGCAACCTAAGTGAGACTCAATCATAATCATAGACTCAATCATAGTCTAAAAAAACATGATTCTTTTTTCTGAATTTTTTTTTTCAAATTTTTAGTGTTTTATCAAAGCATAATTATCTACAATGCATGAATGTGACTCGATAAAACAAAACTTAAGTAGCACAGTCTCTGTGTGTCCAAGTCAAAGAAGTGAACCGAAAATAAAAGTAAATAAAAATGAATGCATATTTACAAATGTTTGGAGTGGTGTACCTAGTACTGGTCAGGTTGAGGGATCATGCGTCTCGCCTAAGGAGAAAGTGGGGAGGCGACTGGTATAAGCTTTTGTTTAATACATAGAACTCTTAAGATCTGCAAAATCCAAACACTCAAACTAAAATCAAGCATCAAAGTGACCAAGTTGAAAAACAAAAAAGAACCAAAATTTAAAAGCAACTTAAATTTAAATTTTTTTCTTTTGGTTTTTTTTTCCGAAGCGATAACGGTCAGTTTTGACCAGTACAATACACCGGTATTGTTCATCTGTCTCGACCAGTGGCTTGTATCGGTGAGTTTTTTACCGCTTCGAAGGACCGCTCAAGGTGGTTTGAAACCTATCTCGAACAATGTGATCTTCTCTTGAAGTTCATTAATGATCTTGAGGTTATAAGCGTTTTGGGCTTCAAGATTCCCAATAGTTTGCATCATGGCTCTCTTGAGCTCAATCCACTTGTCATCTAGACTAGACTTACGATTGGTAGTTTTTTTCTCAACCTTGGTTTCAACAGGCTCATCTTTAGTTATCTCCCTCAAGTGATCATCGGGTGGATCATCTATAAACTATGCAGACAAGGCTTGAGCATAAATATCGTCTTTATATCTCACTGCCTTGGTGAAATAACTTTGAACCTGACCACTACCCATATCCAACTGGATGGTTCCTTCCTTAACCTTGATTGTCGCCTCAACGGTTGCTAGGAACGGCCTTCCCTATAAGGTTTCAAGGAGTTCACATGTGTTTTTCGCTCTCGCTCGAGGTTAAGTTCCCCAATGAGGATGAAGAAGGGGGAGATTTGGGAGATGGTTTGCTCAAGTTCAAGGGTTGGGATGGAGTGGACCGCAGTGTCACATTTGCTCAGATTGCTAGAGAATTCAGGTTTGCTAAGGATGGGGTTCTAGATGGCTCCAACGCACCTGAGGAGAATTACAACATCTGGAAGACCATCGGGTCTAAACCATATGAAGTGGGGAAGAGCAAGTGTTCGCTAATCCGACACCGCACACCCCAATATGTGCATAAGATCCTATCACACTCCTTCTCTGTGAGGCGTGAAGCGGGCTCCATTAGCGAGGACGAACTCATGTTCATGAGTCATGGACTAGCGCCGTTGATTCGTGCTCATTGTAGGAATTATTATCCCTGCACAGTGAAGCTACTTAGCCATCACCTTCTTGAGCTGGAGAAATGGGGATGGAACCGAACATATAAGAGTCCTCAGATCAGCATTGAGAGTTTTGTGACTCTAATCTTTGAGCTTTCTCAGGTGGACTTGCCAGAAGATGGCGAGGGTGTTCATCCCAGGTTGATGGATGTCAAGTATATGACAATGATACATTTCTTATCTGGCAAAGTCAAGGGGAAGCTTGTCTACAGGTTTTTAGAAGGAGGATCAGATCCCCATACTATTCTCCCTAACCCGACAAACACTAGCTTCTCTCGCTCGAGTACCATTGATTTTATACTCGAGTCGCTGGAACTCCTCCACGAACTCAGGGACAAGAGCAGCAGGCTGGTTCATCTCTCACCTCAGAGTTTCAAGGTTCTCACCCTCCTACCATCTATGGGAGTGGTTGATAAATTGATGCACCTACTCCTATCTCACTTAGGTCGGGACCCATCCAAGACCTCCATCTGGAAAACAAGAGGCTGACTCGATGAAATCTTTTCCAGGATCGAGTTATCAGGAAGCAATGATGGAAGTGCAGTGTTTGAAGAAAGAGGTGAAAAAAATGGGTGAAGAAAATGGGTAGAAAAATGGACAATATGGCTCATGATATGGAGAAGCTTACTGAGATGTTCAAAAAGCAGGTGAGTTGTTGAAGATTGGTTCTGATGTGTATGGACCAGATTTCCCTGAGATTCAAGATTAGGAAATGGATGACTTCGAAGAGGACATGTTGGCACGAAGAAAAAAGGGAGAAACCCGTTCTATGGTGCCACCTCCACCGCGCCATTTCTCGGACAACGAGTCCCCAACATTATCTTCTGATGGAGAACTCGATCCATCCCGCAACGTTTATTGAGGTTCTCGCTTATCACCTTTATTTTTGTATATACTTTACATTTAGTTTTCTTATCTTGTTTTTGGTTTCTTCTCTTCGCTTGAACTTACACAGAGAATGTGTAGTTTAAGTTTGGGGGAAGAACCACCTTTCGTGCTAACATTGTTTGCCGTTTTTTTTTCAATCTCATTTTGCATTGTAGATAGATATGTTTTTGCAAAAAAATCCATAAAAGTCGAAAAATTTCAGAAAAACCAAAGAGATTTTTCATTTAGGTTGCATTGCATATTTGTTTAGGATTGAGCCACATATAGTTTGCACTGCATTGTTTTCAAAAAGGAACCCTTAGTTCATAGATCTTGTTCATTGTAATCAATATTAGCAATCTTGAAAAGTCTTGAAGTCCTTATGTTGAATCTTGATGCTTAAAAAGCTAAGTTGATTTTTGTGAAGCTTGCTAGCCTAATGTCACCTTCAATATTATTTGAGTGTAATTTGGACTATCAATTAGCATGATCTTGGTTTTACTTATGATTTCATGGTCTTTTCAATTTTCAAGCACAAATTTGAGCCCCTTAAACTGAAACACTCTAGGCTCAATTCAGTCATTCTCATTTTAAGAATGATGCGCGCTCACCCCTTTGCTCCGCTAGCCTAAACACTTTGTGAGCTCTCCTTGTTCTATGATTAGTGATTGTGGTTTTGCAAAAACTTGAAAGCATAAAGAGCGCCAATAGAAGAACATCTATTTTGGGTAACTTAGGGAGATTCAAGGGTTGAAATGAATAAAAGAAGCTTGGGTAGTTCTAGTTCTTTATAAATTATGGGTTAAGGGTAGAATTTAGATTATCATGATGAGAATGGATCTTGGAAATTTGAAATAGAAAGAAAAGAAAGAAAAAGAAAGAAAGGGAAGGAAAAGGGAAACAAGAACCACCATTGGAAAGAAAGAAGAAAATCTTGTAAGTTTCTAAGTATGAAAAATCAAAGAAAACATAAGGAAAAGAAGCTCCTAAGATAGAATAAGGCTAAGTGAAAAGGAAATAAAGAAACAATGAAAAGAAGAAGAAATTCAAAAAGATAGCCTTGGAGTATAGAAAAGAAAGATGGAACTAGCTAAGAAAAATGAAAGAAAGGAATCTCTTAAGGTAGAAAGAAGAATGGTGAAGACATTAATGTTTAAATGATAGGATTGAGTAGACTTAGGTACCTTGTTGGAGAAAAATAGATGTTCAATGTTGGATGTCCCAATTGCTCCTTGTCTTTCCCGGTTTTGCCATAAACCCTTCACTTCGCGAGATAAACCATATTACAATCGACCTTCACGCCTTGTGTGGAACTTTCTCTTGAGCATAGGACTCCCATTTATACCAAACCAATTGAAATTAATGTTTAAATGATAGGATTGAGTAGACTTAGGTGCCTTGTTGGAGAAAAATAGATGTTCAATGTTGGATGTCCCAATTGCTCCTTGTCTTTCCCGGTTTTGCCATAAGCCCTTCACTTCGCGAGATAAACCATATTACAATCGACCTTCACGCCTTGTGTGGAACTTTCTCTTGAGCATAGGACTCCCATTTATACCAAACCAATTGAAATTAATGTTTAAATGATAGGATTGAGTAGACTTAGGTGCCTTGTTGGAGAAAAATAGATGTTCAATGTTGGATGTCCCAATTGCTCCTTGTCTTTCCCGGTTTTGCCATAAGCCCTTCACTTCGCGAGATAAACCATATTACAATCGACCTTCACGCCTTGTGTGGAACTTTCTCTTGAGCATAGGACTCCCATTTATACCAAACCAATTGAAATCTTTGTGTTTTCATTGATCATGTTTCACCATCTATTAATTGAATGTAGGAAGACAATCTAAGTTAGTTAATGGGATCACTTTTGGCTTGGTAATGATAGTGGATTGTGAAAACAAATGTTAAGATTGGGAGAGTTGTTATGTGTCGTTTTTTAATCACTTTTAGACCCTCTTTTATGTTCATTCTTGTATAGTTTAGGTTGCATTTGTGCATATTTTGCATTTCAGGTGATACTAGAGGACTCAGGCGAGAAAGGGAGCATTTTGGAGCATAAGAGAAAGGACTAGACCACATTGGACAAGAGCATCAACCTAGGCTGATCAACAAGTGAACAAAAAACAGCCATTGCATGAAGATTGGCCAGGAAGATCGTTCATGCCTAAGCAATATCGAGCAACCTCATAAAGAAGAGTCTGCACTGGTCACCAACATCGGTCATGGGTGACCAATGCAGATCAACACCAGAAGTATCAGCCAGGATTGGTCACCAGCATCGAGCAGGTGTGACTGATCCTGCCCAATCAAGAGTCAAAATTCAATTTTAATGAGTCGACCAACTCTTTTTCACTCATTTTAGACTCACTATAAATATGTTTTAAACTTAAAACCTAAAGGAAGAGACTCCATTAATGAGGTTTGTCTACTTTTGGTATTATCAAGTTGTATTTGTTCTTAACCTTGAATCTTTAAGTTCTAATGCAATTTCCTTAGTTAATGTTTGCTTATTCTTGTTGATCTTTGTTTATTGTTTTCTCAATCTTTTTATTTTCTTAATCTTTTCATGGCTAAGCATAGATTGCATCTAGAATCTTATGTTTGCCAAATGGGAAGTGAGTAGTCTTACTCTAAGTAGATGGTTAGGGTTGATTATGATGATTTAATAATAGATTGATGATGTTTAAGCTTGAATCTATAAATGTCTTCTTATTTTAGATATTCTTAATGCTAGATTAAGGTTAGCCATCTTGTTTCTAAATGTTAGGAAGTTTGTTAATCGAGAGATGTCCATGAATTTCTAGAATATATCTAATTGTTTTTCAATTGAGGTCATTCCATGAGAGTGTATTTGAATTGGTTGATGGTTGCATGGGATCGTTGCTATTGCTTTCTAACTATGCATATGGCCAATAAATTGTGTGTTTGTGCATGTTAGAATTGAGATTTCAGTCACGAGAGTGGATTGATCTATTTCTGCCACGAGAGTGAATTGAGATTTCTGCCACGAGAGTGAATTGAAATCCCTATATATAAAACTAGCTTAATTCTGTGTTTTTGTGCATCATAATCCTAAGTGGAATCATCTGAAATCATTGCCCTTGCCATTTGCTTAGTTCCCTTAATCATTTGCTTAATCGTTATTTGCTTAGAATCGTTTACTACAACTTGCTTTGTTAATTGCTTAATCAGGTTTGTTTTAAGTGACAACTAGACAACCTTTATTGGTTAAAACTAGTCCATACTCTAGGGGTTCTATTGACTAATTTTCTCCCAATTTGGTTCGACATTATACCCACAAACCATCTTCACTCACCACCTCCACAACTCTTTACCTCACTCTTCTAATCAATAGGAGTAGAGGGGTAAATATAAACCTCTTCTTTAACAAACAATCGCTATAATACTTAGGGATCAAATCCACATAGACTAAAGACTAAGACGAAGAGACAGGGAAGACTGAATAATGGCTAAAATGCAAGTAAGAGATGATGGTGTGTAACAAGCAATGGTGAAAATAGTGAAAACAGTAAAGCAAACAAGGGTGATAATCAGATAGGCTAGCAATCAAATCTACAAAATTCAAAAACGGGTTTAGGCTAGAACTA
This sequence comes from Biscutella laevigata subsp. laevigata, assembly GCA_900406315.1. Taxonomy (NCBI): domain Eukaryota; kingdom Viridiplantae; phylum Streptophyta; class Magnoliopsida; order Brassicales; family Brassicaceae; genus Biscutella; species Biscutella laevigata. The sequence goes on from OVAU01001723.1 coordinate 7,451, forward strand.
ATCAAAGATATTGTCAAGAAAAGAACTTAGAATCTAGGAAAGGGAAAACGGCATATTCATGCCTGGACCTATGTACAGTGTGAAAATACATACAATTGAAAACGCTTTTGTTAAAACATACCCAAACTCGAGGCATTTTTGAATTTTATGCACGAACTCATTAAAATGTGTGTAATCCATTCATCGTGCTTAACTTCGTTAAAATTGCCGTCAAATGTGTTTATGCGATTGATTATGTGGCAGTTTCAGGCTAAATTAACCCCAGCACAAAAACGACGTCGGTCCAACTTAAGTGAGATAAAAAAAGTTGCAGAGTTGAAATCGTGAAGGTTAATTCATCTTCTACAACAAATGATGAAGCAACCGAAGAAGACATGAATTACATCAAATAACATAGAGATATTGACTAACTTACTCATTAATTTCAGTTTCATAGTCTTTTATCCTCCGGTATTCTTCATCGTACTCAGCTTGAATCATATTCAATGCTTTCGTCTTAGCTTTCCTACATTGACCATATGATGCAATCAAATTGTAGCATTCCTCGATTTGAGTTTGCATGACTTTTGGCTTGTAAATCGGATCATTTCGAACATCGTTCAAGAACATCTTATCAATATGTGAGTTAGACAATATACGACAATGCCCATCCTTGAAACAAGTGTGCTGGTCTTGTAACGTTTTCACCATCCATTTTCCTGTTCTTTCGTCGTACGAACAGTAAATTCTCCAAGGGCATGTCATGTCACCTTTTTCAACTCCATACACAGCTTCTGATTTCACCTTTCCCCATCTACTAAACCGAACATTCCAACCTCCTTTCAAAGCATACTCCAAGACAACCTCTTTAAACTTTGTAATACTTTCAAAAAGTTGTCTTATCTTCAGCTCACCACTGGCCCTAATCCATCGCTCATACATATCTCTTTCTTCGTCCTCACAATCTGATTTTGGAGGTGTATTTCGATTCGCATTGTTATCATCCTCATCCTCATTAATCTGACCAACAATTTCTTCTACTCGAGCTTCCTCTTCACAAATAAAGCTTTCAGATGCTTCATCATTTTTGGTTGCGTCCGCATTTCCCATTGCTTCTTCGGTTGCTTCATCATTCTCAACTGTATCATGCACGTTTCCATGCTCCAAATATACATAAACAGATCCAGTCCAAGTTGCAGAAATGCACATCCTTTCAAAACTTTCACTAGCCTTGGACAACACCTTTAACTCACTTAAATCTTCAGACGCATCTTATACCACATCCTCTGGCTAAACAATGGTATCGGTAGCTTATTGCCCATACATGTAAGCAATGAAACAGCCGGTGCTTCAAGAATATGTGCTCGTCCACCTTCATAAGAAACCTTGTTTGTTGCGTCAGTTTCAAATATACCATTGTAGTATATATGAAACGTGATATCTCCTTCAACACTAAAATTAACCAAACAAAATGTTTGGTCATTCCAAAAACTTACAATCCTAACTAGTTAGTTACAGTATGTAAACCTGAAGTTTACCGAAGAGAGAAAAAAATTTGGCTAAAAAAATTTACCTCATCTTGCATCAATCAATAACAAGTCTGGAAACCTACAATTCTTCCTGCTTTGGGCACGAATTCTGCTTCGGAATGTGTCTTCGGGCACGAATTTACTTTCAATTTGCGATTTCACCGTGAAAACGAAACCCTTGATTTAACTTTTACTCTGCGATATCATCTCCCCTTTTCACCTAAGTTTTCTGTTTTTAAGTCTCATACGACCTCGTTTTAGGTCTCTCTTGATCTTTCTATGTTTTCACTAAAACGAAGCTGAGTCATCACCTGAAATTGCCACATAATCAATCGCATAAACACATTAGACGGAAATTTTAATGATATTAAGCACGATGAATGAATTACATACATTTTAATGAGTCTGTGCCTAAAATTCAAAAATGTTTCGAGTTTGGGTATGTTTTGACAAAAGCGTTTATAATTGTATGTATTTTCACATTGTTCATATGTCCGGGCATGAATATGTGTTTTCCCATCTAGCAAATATCTTAGATTTCTAAACTAACTCGCCAAACACTCTGCATTCACCACTCAATGTCGAACTAGAGCTATAGCCAACAAAAAAGGCTAATTTATGTCGCCTTTACTAAACCACTGAAAATAGGTTCACCACGGGGTTTCAAGTGTGAACATATGCCTAAATGAGCCTTTTATGTACTAGCAATGTCACTAATGGTAGCCCCCAAGAACCTAGAAATCTCGTAGTCCAATCGAATTGTTATCCCATCGAACTAGGCAATTTCTCGGTTAAACAAGGTTTAATAAAGGGTTACTAGACTTAATGAATCTTGTTTTTCAGGAAAAATCCGATCAAGGCCATACTCTCTTAACTACTAATTTGGATGATTTAAATAATTGCTTATCAAACTTGAATCATCCTAAGCCTTAAATCCAATTTTTCAAATTGAATCTAGGCTACAAATCAGCCACTAAGAAAGGATCCATATTGATTCCTTTTCTCAAAACCTAATTAAGCATGAACCCTAGCTTACCCTTCTACGGAAAATCCTAGATCTAATCTATTAAACCATGCATACATGGTAGATAACTAACATAGCTATCTTGTGTCAAAAAATACAATATTGGGATGCCTTTCAACCGTTATCAAACTTCTAACGCTTATGTATAATTTTACACCTCCAAATATACCAAAGTGACTTTTTTCCCCAAAACAACATAAACCTGTAAAACCCAAAAAGAAACCAAAAGACTCCAAAAAGCACTTGTTAGACTCAATAAAAAATTGAAAACAAATATCAAAAGTCAAGGTAAAAACAGATAAAATTAGGGCTTATTAATTCCCTAAGACTTGAACCTTCACTTGTCCTCAAGTGAAAAAAAACTTAAAAAAGGGAGAAAGGTTTGAAAAACATGAGGAACCTGTTTCCATCAAACTTCTCTTCAAAATTCCCCCAAACTCCCCCAGACTTGAACCTTCACTTGTCCTCAAGTGAGAACTGCAAAAAATCATTCGAGGGAGGAAAGTTTGAAACATGGGGACTCTTTTCTCTTCATTATACCTTGTTTAGACATGGCTTATAAACCACATAAAGCTGAACATGTTAGTGCATTGTCCATGAATCCCCGCAATGACTGCCCAAGTCTGACCATACTCTGAACCTTAACCTAAGTATACTCTACATTAAAATCAGTTAACTAACTACATTCGTTAAGTATTGGCATGAGTTTCTTACCGAAAGTGATATGTTCTCCCTTGACTGGTCGAACACTTCTTTGAGAGGATCCAAGAAGTAAGCTTGAAGATGGCTTCAATGGAGGTGGAATAAAGTAGACATGCAGATGATGGAGGATGGATTTGAAGAGGACCACAAGGGTTATGGAAGATCCCTTGATACATCTAAATCCTTGGATATGACACACCAAGGTTTGAAAGATATCATAAACTTTTAATGAGCTTCCATGGAGATATGTTTTCTCTTTGATTTAAAATGAAAGCTTAATAACAAATGTTTAAGAAAAAAGAGTTTAAATACTTGTAGCTAAAAACATAAGGTTAAACCCTAAAGAAAGTTCAAAATGCAATAAAGGAAGCAGCTTCGGGTGATAGGTATGGATCTTTTGCCTCTTCTACGGAAACTGGTACTGGGCACCAGTACTGGTCTCTTCAGACCAAGATAACTCTTATGTGAACTTCCTGGGTTTAATATCAGGCATGAGAAACGGTCTCTCTTGACCGGTATAGAGTTTATGTGAACTTCCTGTGTATGGTAGCGGTCGGGACAACGAGAAAAAATGACTGATATCAGCTCCCTGTCTCGGTCCTCCTTGATCCAAACTTAGGTTGGGGTTGTGTTCAAGTGGCCTCATTAAAACAAGGTCGGGAAAACTCAATGGGACAAAATACGACTCAAGAAAAAAGTACAACCTCGAACACCTCTAAGGTGAATCAAGTTTAGGGCTTGAATGCAATGAACTGGCTCTTACTCCTCTTCTAGCTCCAAGTGATTATAATGCTCTTCTAGGTGCTCCACTGTCCTTCTCAAGGGTCCATCAAGCCTTTGAACTCTTGCTCCTATCATAGGTCCTGGCGGTACTTCAAGAGACGATTCCTCTAACTCAGCAACTCGGTCTTGGCTCTCCATGCTTATATCCCCCCCCCCTTTCTTGAAGAGGATTTGACCTCAAATCTGTTGACCCTGCATGCAAAAGAATTAAGTCAGTTATATTGAAGCTTGAACTCACATTATACTTACCTTGAAGATCCAATTGATATGTGTTTTCAATAATCTTCTTAGTGACTTGGAATGGTCCATCGATCTGGGACTTCAACTTCGCGTCTCTTTCTTCCGGGAACCTATCTTTCCTAAGATAAATCCACACCCAATCTTCTTCTTCAAATGATTGTGCACGTCGGCCCTTGTTGGCTTGCTTAGCATATTGCTCGGTCTTAACCTCTATATTCGCCTTAGCCTTCTCATGTAACTCTTTTACTTGCTCAACCTTCTTATGTCCATCTTCACTTAAACTTTAACTCAAGGGTAAAGGAATTAGATCCAAAGGAGTAAGAGGATTGAAACCATACACAATCTCAAATCGAGAAACTTAATAGTATAATGTTCAACATGATTATAAGCAAATTCAGCATGAGGCAATCATTCTTCCCGAGTTTAAAACATGGTTCTATTGACTACTTTGGTTTGCCCATCAGTTTTGGGGTGACAAGTTGTTGAAAACAATAATTTAGTTCCAAGTTTATTCTATGAAGTCCTCCAAGAGTGGCTTAAGAATTTAGTATTTCTATCTGAAACAATAGTTTTAGGCATGACATGCAACTTAACTACTTCCTTAAAGAACAAAATAGCAATATTGGATGCATCATAAATTTTGTGGCAAGGTATAAAGTGCGCCATCTTAGAAAATCGATCAACAAATAAAAAGATTGAATCTCTACCAGTTTTAGTTATAGGCAAACCAAGCACAAAATCCATACACATCATGCTAAGGGTGAGAAGCTATAGGGAGAGGGGTATACAAACTAAGAGGTTGAGCCTTAGTGATAAGTGTGGTTTTTGTCACCTTTTAGCCTTCTTATATGATAATCTTTATAGTTTAGGTTGCATTTAGAGTCTTTTAGGATTGCATCTGGCATATTTTACATTTTAGGTGATTGGAGTGGATCTATGCAAAAGAGAGGAGCNAATCTTTATAGTTTAGGTTGCATTTAGAGTCTTTTAGGATTGCATCTGGCATATTTTACATTTTAGGTGATTGGAGTGGATCTATGCAAAAGAGAGGAGCAACTAGGATCAAGGAGACCAAGGATCAACCAAATTAGCATCGAAGCATTATCAAGGGAATTCAAGACTTGAAGAATGGATCAAGAAGCATCTGGATCAGGCAGATTGATCGACCAAAGTTGCTCGATCCAGATCAAAAGCAAAAAGGAACCAACTTGGATCGACGGAGAGGATCAACCAGACTTGGCCGATCCAGAACAACAAAGGTTCAGTCTTTATGGATCGACGGAGAGGATCGACAAGCCTGGTCGATCCAGAATAAGAAAGGCACCTCCTTTCTGGATCGAAGGAGAGGATCGACCAGGCTAAAATCAGAAAGTCAACTCTGTGTTTTAGGGTTACCAGCTCGTTTTCTCTTCATTTTGGAACCTTATAAATACTCTCTTAGCTCAAAAACTCTAGAGAGAGCCACCCTTAATTTTCTATCTTGTTTTAGCTTGGTATTGTGTTGAATCTACTCTTGTTTTTTTAATTTTATTAAGGTTTATTGCTTAATCTTGTTTTAGTTTTATAGATCTCATTAGCTTGCTTATTTTTATCCTTTTCTCTCTTAATATTTCACTTAGATTTGTGATGAAATCCATATTTCTTATGAAAACTTGTGGTTTCTTCATGAATAGTGAGTAGTTCATCTCTTAAGTGGGTGATTAGGTTAGATTAGGGAGATTTGGCAAGATTTAGGGTGTTTAAAGGCTTAGAATCACAAGTATCTTAATCTCATGAGATGCTTTTAATGACTAGGTTGATTTTGGCCAAATTACCTAGATTTAAAGAAGACTTCTAAGCCTGAGAGGTGTTATTAATCTTTGGTTCAAGATTTATGGAATGCTTAGGGTTTCATTGTCAAGAGATTCAATTGTTGCCTTAGGTGGTTGTTTAAGATTTTCATTCAACTATTTAGCGTGTGTTGATCTTTGCAATCTTTGTATTTCATGCATGTTAATGAGATTGTCTTATGAATGGGTAATGTTAATGCTTCTTGATTTGTTTGCAGTTTGTAAGAGATTGTGATTGCTTCATAATTATGATAGGGGTTAATAACAGGCGTTTTTTTGTTTTCTCCCGCTACCTCTACTATAGACGAGTATAACAGAGAAGAAAACGACGGTTAGGAAATAAAGAAGTCTGGTATATATCGAACCAAATCGGGATGCTTGCTAGACAATAGACTTGCACGGTAAATCCTAGGTCTAAGCAGGATTTAATACTGTCACTAAAAATCTTGTAATGATTNAGTTGTCGTTCGGATGTAGTAAAGCGGATAAGAAAGCAAAGCA
>OVAU01001725.1:0-14036 GCA_900406315.1 Biscutella laevigata subsp. laevigata
TAAATTTATACATTTACGATGATTTAAAATTAAATTAATATGAATATAATTTATATTTGAAAATTAATAATATTTTAATCAAATTTTTGCTCATCCTCACAAATTAAGTTTATAAATCCTAACTAAAACTTTTCATTTTTAAACTAATATCAATTATATAATATGTTAACTACTTATGTNATTATTTTTTTTGTCAATATGTTTGTATTAATTTCAAAATAAATATCCGCGTGCGGGCTCAATTCTAGTTTATAGTTATTTGGCATATTGTCGGAAAGTGAGCAGTTGGATAAGATATTCTTTTCTAGATAGACGTGTCGGAAGTGAACAAATTTATGATACCAATATATCAAATTCTGTATTCAAGAAAACCTATATTAATTGCTGGAAAATAATTAATTTATCAACAAAATAAACCTATAGTAATAGGCGAATATATCCACTTTCATTTGAACTAAAAAAATATAACGTATCGTAATTTCAGTCCCACATTATTTAATGCCGAGACATTATAATTAATCGTGACTAACATAATTTACACAATTGTCAAGTAGAGTAGCAACTATGTTTTGAATGATAATCAGATTTTCGACACACAAACATTTGTTTTATATAAGAATCATCAACGAAATAAAATCCCATCACCAAAACAAATCAAAACCATCGACAAAACGCAATCATCACCTTGGAGTTTTAAAATAGCACATAAAATACTAAATTAAATTAATTAAAATCCCCAGCCCCAAAATCAAATAACAAAATAACAAATTTTCTTTCTTGAACATAGGACTCTTATGGTTGGGTTTTGAACCTGTAGAGCAACTTCTTCTTTTTAGATGTCTGGTTATCAATCGTTATCACGACCTTTCCCGGTTCACCGGCCTTGAAGGAATCGGTTATTATAGGTTCATCGGTTAAACCGATTTTCCGGTTCTTAGAGACGATTACCGTGTAGCTTGCCTCGTTGCTAGGCTCAAATTGAGCTCCGTAGCTCACGTCTGCACCCAAAACCCTAAGCTCCCACGAGAGATTGCAACCCTACATACGTAGCAACATAATCACATAATTAACCATCATTAATTCTAAGTATAGGCGTTCGAGTTTAGGATGAACCCATTCGGGTTATGAGTTCATATATTTAGGATCCATTCGGGTTATTTTATTTTTTGGGTCAGGTTCGACTTATTTTCGGGTCGAGTTCGGGTTACCAATTTTTGTTGGAATCTTCCGAGTTCGGATCGAATTCACGTATTAAAAATAAATCATTAAAAATATCTAAAATTTTAATATTGCACAGTAAAAGTTCTATCAAATTTTTCAAAATACTAAAAAATATTGGATATTTAAGTTTATGTTCGGGTTATTCGGGTACCCGTTCGTCGGGTTTCGGATTCTCAGGTTCATAGATTTAGGACCCATTCAGATTTTTCCTCGGATTTGGTTCGGGTTCGAATATTGTTTTTTCGAATCGGATTCGAATTATTTTTCGTGTCCAGTTTTTTTCCCAGACCTTATTAATTCTCTTGCAAGAATACACCATTTTTTTACAAAAGTGAACTCAAAACCAAACGTAAAAGAAAATATTTACCTCGGTAGCAGGCAAATCAATGGTATATTTAGCTGTGGATTTAACGACAGCTTCGGTGACTCCATCCTCGACAGTGAAAGGGCTGTCTTTGCTTAGTCCACCGTATTTAACCGGGACTACTTCAGGAGCTACGTATCTGTTTCATCCAAAAACAGAGGAAATCAGCTTTGTTACATTTATATTATAGAGTACAAAATTCAATGAAACGTAATTTACTTGAAAATTGTATCAGCGGATTTGGATGGACCAGCAAGGACCATTTTGCTCCTTGTCCTTGGAGATGTAATGATACTTCCGAATGTTTTGTAGTAAGGAATGTACCACCATGGAACATTAATGAACAACTGAAAATGTTTCGTAATAAGAACTTGTTGTTTTTTGGTACTCTAAATCATAAATTTAATTTTTGTACCTCTTTGGCGACGAATTCTGGATAGTTGTCTTCGAATTGCTTAACGGCACGTCTAACGAACTGCCACAATGTTCTCTTACCGAGTCCAGGAGCGTTCCTGAAATCACTGACAAACACGAATGATGACTTTGCTTCAGGGCTAAAGTCAAGAGACCTCACACACTTCTCCTGGAACTGAATCCTCCATTTCAGGAACTTGATCAGCTTCTCTTTGTCTGAGAAAATCTCTTTGTTCTGAAACTCTCCGTATGAGCTGTATATCACCATGTGTCCTTGTTTGTCAACTCCGTGTTTGAACACCATCTTCTCGAACTCGCTGCCTTCTAAATCCTCTCCAATGAGTTCGTCTATGTTGTTTTCTTTGCGCCACTGGACTGTGTTTTTCAGCATCGTGAAGGCTTCTTTGACCTTGAAGTCACGTGCTCGGAGGAATTTTAGGAGGATTACGTCGGATCTTTCGTCCTCGAGAAGTGGAATTCCCCAGATTGAGACTTCTTCTGGCTCGACGGATGCAGCTGTCTCTGGAAGAGTGATGGAGACAATCGATTCTTCGATTGCTTCAACGGTTTTGGTTTCCTCTTCATGATCAGCTGCGAAAGCCTTCTCAATTGTTACTACTTCCGCTTTCTCTTCTTCCTTCTCTGTCTTCGTTGTGACTGGAGTAGCCGTTTTGGTCTCAACCGGAACAGGTTTCTCTTCCTTCTTGGTCTCTGTGGTGACCGGAGCAGCGGGTTTGGTCTCAACCGGAACAGATTTCTCTTCCTTCTTGGTCTCTGTGGTGACAGAAGCAGCCGGTTTGGTCTCAACGGGAACAGCTTTCTCTTCCTTCTTTGTGCCTGTGGTGACAGAAGCAGCCGGTTTGGTTTCTACCGGAGCTGGGGCGGCAGTTTTTTCTTCCTTCTTGGTCTCTACGGCTGCCGGAGCAACAGATTTCTCCTCTGGTTTGGCTTCAGGTACAATAGTTTTCTCCTCTGGTTTGGTTTCAGGCACAGTAGATTTCTCCTCTGTTTTCACTTCTTCTTTAGCCTCGATCTCTGTTGTCTCTTCCTTCTTATCCTCTGTTTTCGTCTCCTCAACTTTCTCCTCCTTCGCCGGGGCTGGAGTTGGAGGTGGAGGGGTGAATTCACGTTTGTTCAAAGCCTCCCTCAACATCTCTTTCAACTCCTGTAAGGCCTTCTTCTCAGCTTCCGATAATTCTGAAGCCAAATAGCCTTCCTCCCTGAACGATTCCGTTTGCACGATTGCCTTCCCAGTCGCGATCTCCTCGTCCTTCTCTACCTTCACCTCAACCTCCGGTTCAGGCAACGGTGCCTCCTTCTCAGACACCACTTTCTCCTCCTCCGTTGCCGCCGGAGCAGGCACTGTCACTGATTTCTCCGAAATAACCGGTGCGGAAGTTTCCTCCTTAACCGGAACAGAGGCAGGGGTTGAAGCAGCAGGTTTGTGTATCTCTTCTTGAGCCATGATTGATTCGAAATTCAAGACGATCACAAAGAAACTAGATAGATGAGATTGAGAGAAAAGAGAAGTTTATAAGAAAAAGAGAAGAGATGTTATGTTATGTGTGCAAGAAGATCAAAAGAGAACACAGACTGGTTCGGATCTGTTAGACAGCTAATTCGAATACTTTTCTTAGTCGGGTCCCATTTATCTTTCTATAATACTGCCGTCTTCTGCAGTTGCCCCATTTCCACATCCCAAGTTTATTCATATTATTACTTAACATTTTTTTTTTTCTAATTCTAGTTTATGTTTTGATGTCTCACAATTTATTTTATGATTCTTTTCAAACTCTAGCATATTCCATTTATTTTCATTCCTATTTTCAAATTTAAATTCGCAATTTAAAAACTATTTATTATATTAAAACATAATAACTTTATTTTTGTTTTACTTTCTAAAATAACCACATAATTTAACTAAAAAAATTAAATTGTAGTAATATTAAAGTTTTTTTTAAAATATTAATAAAATGTAAACAATAATTCGCTGTAAATTTCTTAAAAATATGAATTTATTTCTATAAATTTTGTATAAATTTTTTTAAAAGAAAAAAAAAATTTCAAATAAAACATATACGACACGCGCTCAATTTAGTTTTTTTTTGTGGGAAAAGGGGAGACAAAACCTCCCCAATAGAACTAAAAACCAAGACAGAACAAGCACAAGAAAACAAAAAATAACTGCATCAAACCGGCTACGTTTTGGCTCTCCTCAGCTGGGCAGCACCCCGAGCGTCTTCCTCACCCCGGGCGTCTTCCTCCATGACAGAGCTCAACTCCTCTGGGCACTCTCTCAGGTAATGAAATCCAAGTGGTAAACCGAATGCGTGATTAGCTAAGCCATCGACAACACGATTCGCTTCTCTATACGCGTGGTGAATTCGGACTGACCAGTCCTTCGATATCAAGCCTTAGCACAACCGTACTACGAATGAGAGTGGATGCGAATCTCCAATCTCCTTTTGAAAGAAACCTATTATCATCTCCGAGTCAACTTCCACCTCCAGCTTCTTCGCCCCATACTCCCAAGCTGTGTACAAGCCATAGTACACTCCCCATAATTCTGCTAACGGAGCCGAGTAGACACCAATATTCAGTGTGAACCCTGCACACCAATTTCCTTTCTCGTCCCTAAGAACACCTCCCGCTCAATGTAGTTGAACTTCAAAGACATATAAGAGCGAGAGAGATATTTTATGTTTTCATATCGGATAAATAAACCTTCAATATCAAAAGCACAAAGAAAGAATGATAGTTACAAATATTATTGTTTAAGATAAAGTGGAATATTTTGGGAGGGTAAAATATATGTCTAGGAAAAGCTAGTGAGATTTTTCAACAAATTAATTTAAAGTTGTTTTTTCTTTCCAAATCATATCATATCACTTATTTAAGTGTTATTACTCTTTGATGATGTATAGAATCCGTTTTGATTAAGAAACAAAAGTTTGAAATCTTCAAGCTTTAGTTTTCTTCTTCTTCTACATAGCCCTGAATTTAATCATGAAAATGAAATCATTATATTTTTTCTAATCAAAATCAAATTATGCACGCAGGATTACATGGCGACGACTAATTAGAACATAAATTATACAACTGTATGATATGTACTTGTAAGAATAATATATAGAGAGAGTATAGTACTATTGCATTAAGATTCACTCATTTAGCATTTATAAAGTAAAACTCCATGAAATGAGAGGATGACACATACATAATCATCTGAAGACTGCTTCGCACGTAAAGAAAGTGTCTAATGATTTTGTATTAATTTAATAATATATGATTTTGGATCAAATTTGGTGCGTTGTGATTTTATTTATTTAAAACAAGTGTTACAATTTATTTGTATAAACTAATATCTTGATTTTAAAAGTTGATATTTTCAGGGAAATTCCATGGGATTGGAGCTGTCACGAGATATATTAGGATTATAGTTTGATTTAATCATTAACCGGAATGATTCATGTAGACCTACACCACACATTGAAAGGTATATTTATTGTAAATGTTGACTAATATTTTAACCCAAACATAAAATTAAGTTATTTTTCTAAAACCTTAAATAATTAAGCTGAGATATTTTACATTGTGGGTAAAGATATTTCCGAAGTTTTTTCGATAATTGGGGTAAATCTACTTCAAAGGACATGGACATCATGAATACCATGAGCATCGAATATAACTCGGGTTAACGAATCATGAGATCCAATTGATTTCAGTGGTTGGAGGGAGTCAAGTGAATATCCACGAAATATTCAAAACAATATAACTTAGTTTCACGCGACAGGTGAATCGAACTCGAATATGTTTGTATCCTTTATCTATCTCCAACTATACAACCATAAGATCGTAGACTAAGTTTCTTTTTCACCACACAAATTAGAATAAAATTAATTGCATTGCTTGAAAAATGTATGTGAATGGATTCATACCAAACTAACATAAAATTTAAAAGTTCGGTTAAACAATCACAAGGGACCTAATCCGTTATTTATCCATTCATCAATAGTACCTTTAATTTTTCAAAAGCAAAAAGAGTTAATTAATCAACAAAGAATGCAAGATAACATATAGTAAGGCTTGATTAAGTTTGAGCCTCCATCTGATTGGCTATCTGCAACTGAAAGCTAATCACTTCTTAAGGCTTGATTAAGTTTTATCATTTTCCTGTAGATTATCAGAGGAACAAGCCATGAACGATTACCTTATTGTTTCGTTCTTAAAATGTTTGTAAATAAATTAGTATAAAACTCATACTAATCATGAGTTAATAATCAACTAAAATAATTTAATCATAATTTTTATTTACCGTTTCTCTTATGTTCCAAAAAAAATCTCAAATGAGGATCGACACAGAGACCAAAGGTTTCATAGATTGGATCGTATATTTGAACACACAACCTGAAATAAAAAACCGTATTTGTTTTAGTTGTAAAAAATTTCCAAATGATGAATTATTTTCGATTAAAAGTATGACTCAAAGATATATAGAAGTAAACTGTGACTAATAAAATTCTGTGTTGGGACTTGAAAGTATCACGAATGAAATATCGGATTTCATTTTATATGTATGTAAAAAATTTCTGTTAAATATGTAAAAATAGATTAAATCTACCTTTCTTCAGCAAGAATATCTCCATTTGATTGATAATTTGGCAAGTTGACCTTCTGTCATTTAAAACCCAAATCAATCTTTCTTTTAGTGTTGAAATTTATTAACTTAATCTATTAATTCTTGAAAATATGTATTATGAAAAATATACCCTTGGCCTAACGGACGATGAGGATTCTCCATTTTCAAACTGACTTTGGTTAATTCGTTGTGGACGTCCTCTCTGTAACGTACATGATATATAGAAAGTCAATGTTTACTACATATATATAATTCACAAGTTACTAATTCAAAACAATAAATCATAATACATTTCTTTTGTTGTTTACTAATGTTGTAATGCCGAGATGAGGAGTTGAAGATTGTCCATTGATCATCTGGCCACCAATGTCACAAAAAATGTTTAATACCTTTATTAATCTCATTAATTAAGAATGGTTATATATACCTGAATAGACATGGGTGAGTTTATGAATGAATGCATATTCGTCTGATCAATCAGTCCTTGCCTACCAACATGATGCTTACTATAAAAGGAAAGTCAAAATAATATGTTTAGATTTAAAACTCAGCGATAACCGTTTTACAAGACAAAAAGTTGTTTTATTCAATGTGGGTATAAATAATACATCAACTAGGTTTGGACTCGGTACCTGATTGAGCTCAAGGGCATTTGAGGTCCGGGTATGAGAGTGATGTTACATTGTGGATTAGTGCTCAAGCTAGGGTTCATATAAGGTAGACTTTGTAGAGCATCTATGTCACTGAAAAACAAATAAATTTAGCAAAATAATATATATACTACGTACAGTTCTTACTTACATATTTCTGTTTTTTTAAATTACTGTAAATATACAAAAAAAATGTTGCATTTGAGTAGTAATAATACCAATTTGGGATGGAAATTTTAGGCTTTGCGAGACTAAAATTCTCTGAATTCGCAACCATGTTTTGATTCCAATTAGAGTAATTTCCATATTGGTTGTTTTTTTTTTTTTTTTTTGACAAAAGGTAAATAGATTATCTAAAAGCAGTTTTGTTACAGGGATGACTTAACCATAGACTAAAAGGCTAACTCCAAGTGAATGGATGAGAGCTTGAAGATGAAAGGGAATTGAGTCCCAAAAGAGCCTTAAAAAAGATAAAGGCAAGAATAAAAAAAACAGCAGAGATTCAGACCACTGGATGGTCAAACCAAGCTTCAATTATTTTAGGAAAGGTCTTGCGTTCTTTCCTAGACAGTAGAATGTTCTTGATGCATAGATCAGTTAGCTCGAAGATGACCATTGCATTGCGCGGTTCGCTTCCATGGATCCGATTGTTACGTTCCTGCCAAATGCAATAAATCAGCGCTTGAACAGCTATCCTTTTGAGTGTTTGTGATAGTGTTTGTGTTCTTGAGAGCATCCATGTGATGAGAGTGTGCCAATTGAAGAAGGGTAGATACGGCTGTTTCATCCTTGCCAATACATTGATCCAAACCTCACTCGTGTACCTACAATGTAAAAATAGATGATCTTTAGTTTCATTCAACAGGCCACAAAGAGTACAAGTCGGGGATATATGCATCCCCCATCTCCGAAGACGATCTATTGTGGGTAGCCGATCTTGTGTGGCAAGCCAGAAGTTAATAGCATGTTTAGGGAGATGTCCCTTGAACCAAACCGCCCTTGTCCAGTCTTGAGGATCACCATTCGGTCTTAGCGCTGCCCATGTAGTTTTTGTGGAGAATGTGAGAGATGCATTGAAATTTGGATCCCAGAAATAGCAGTCTACTCGGTTCTGTGTTAGCTGGATTGGTGTTGTGCTTAGGATATCTCTTAGCTTGATGATGCTTGGCGATGATGCACGTCTTGATGGAAGTCTCCAACCGTTTCTAGTGATGGCTTGTGAGACTTTTGAGTCTAACGGAATGCCCAGTGTTGCTGCAATACCATGAGGGAATAGATCTGCAAGACAACCATTACCACACCAATTATCATACCAAAATGAGCAAGAAAAACCGTTACCAAGCTTACACCAGAGGAATCTTTTAGCAAGAGGCCTCATGTTTAACAGGGTTTTCCATATCCACGAGTGGGAAGGTTGAGGTTTTGTAGTCCAGAAGGAGTGATGCTGCATCCGATTAGCCTTGATCCAGGCGACCCAGAGAGAACCGCTCGACGAGAACAATAGCCAGATTAGCCTTAATTGCAGTGTTTTATTCCAAAGGGAGAAGTCGCGTAAGCCTAATCCACCCTCTGCTTTTGATATGCACAACCGAGTCCATGAGACCTTCGCGCTGGCTCTTTTTGACATATCCCCGGACCAAAGGAACTTTGTGCACAGAGACTGTATTTTTGCAATGCAGCCCTTTGGTAGTGTAAACGCCGAGCTCCAAAAATTGAACAAGCCATAAATAACCGAGGAGATTAACTGTAATCTTCCAGCAATGGAAAGGTTCTTCATTGTCCAAGTATTAAACCTGGACTTAATCGCATCTATCAAGGGAGTGTAATCAGAGACCGATAGCTTCTTATTCTGAAGAGGAAGGCCTAAGTACCTAAAAGGAAATGAACCCGTCTGGAATCCAAGATTATGTGAATCTTCAGTTTCCACCGGGTTCAACCCCGCAGTGTACAAGGCCGACTTATTCTTATTCATGACCAGGCCCGAGATTGATTCAAAGAGATCCAATGCCTCGATAATTCCCTTCAGAGAAATAGGTTTTCCATCGTAAAATATCATAACATCGTCTGCAAACGCCAAATGCGTAATTATTGGATTTAAAGCCTTGGGGTGATGACCGATACTTCCAGAGTTGTATTTGGAAGCCAAAAGGTTTGAGAAAACTTTCATAGCCATAACGAATAGTGATGGAGAAAGGGAGTCTCCTTGCCTCAATCCTCTCTTTCCTTTGAAAAAACCACAGGATTCACCATTGATCAGAATGGAGAAAGAAGGAGTAGTTAAACACTGAGCAATCCAATTGATGTAAACGTCAGGGAAGTTAGCGCAGCGAAGCACTTCAATGATGAAGTCCCACTTAACCATGTCAAACGCTTTCCTTAAATCCACTTTGAGTAATCCTCTCCTAGAGACATTCTTGTGGTGGAAACCATGAACCAACTCTGTTGCGAGCAGCACGTTCTCCGCTAAGAGTCTATCTTTGATAAAGGCGGATTGATTATTGGATATCATGTTAGGCAGAATCTGTTGCAGTCTCTTTGCCAGGATCTTGGATATTACTTTGTAGACCACGTTGCAGCAGGAGATTGGTCTGAAATCTGTAATCTTGTCCGCTCCTACTCGTTTGGGGATAAGGACTAAGTTTGTTGCATTCCATTGCTTGAGCAGCTTACCATTCTCGAAAAATTCAATCACCGCTTTCGTCAAATCTGATCCAATTACTGACCATGAAGCTCTAAAAAATTCGGCATTAAACCCTTCCGGGCCAGCTGCCTTATTCCTGGGTAGAGAAAGAATGACTGATTTGATTTCTTCTGGCGTAACGGGTGATTGTAGCATGTCCCTGTGATGCTCAGTACATCTAAAGGTGGTGAGATCGCAGATGAGATCTTTGTCTGTCGTTGATAAGAGAGGAGCAGACTGTCCTAAAAGCTCAGCATAGAAATTTACACAATGTCGCTGAATTGCCTCTGTGTCTTCTATTCTGTTGCCCCCATTATCCACTAAATATTGTATACGCGTCTGTGCTCTCCGGGTTGCAACATAACGATGGAAGAATCTGGAATTTGCATCACCAGCCGCTAGCCAGTTAATCCGAGACTTTTGATGGAGGTGGACGTCTTCCGCTTTAGCAAGCTCCAGCCAGTTATTGTGAGCTAATTTCTCGGCTTGCGCATTGATGGTTGATGGACAAGATAGAAGCAGGGTTTGAGAATCATGAAGAGCCTCCGCTGCCTCGGCTACTCTCTTTTCGAGTTGAGAGAAATTGGATTTAAATAATCTCCTACAAGCCGGCTTCAAAGATAGCAGCTTACGAGCGAACACGTACATTCTTGTTCCATTTATCGAAGCCTCATTCCAACTGTTCTGAATTGTGGAGATGAAATTCGGTAGATTGATGATGGTGTTTGAGAATCGAAATTGACACTTAATTGGCTTGACAGGCTCGGTGAAGTGGACACATATAAGGCTATGATCAGAACAGCCTGGATTTTCAACTTTGGCATACGCTGTCGGATACTGCAGTAGCCACTTCTCATTAATAATTGCTCTGTCAAGCTTCTTGGCTAATGGATTGTCAACCTGATTGTTCCACCAAGTATAATGATTTCCCCTATAAGTGAGATCGAACAAGTCTGACTCGTTGAAACAGTCCCGAAGCTCCTTCATTCCAGAGGTTATGCGAGGAGTAAGAACGGATGAGTCCTCAGGGTTCAAGGTTTGGTTTAAATCCCCCATCAGCAGCCAAGGCAGAGAGTTTGCAGCCGTATTAGCCTGAATATCTCGAATGTCTGTCCATAGCTGTCTCCTACTCTCCTGATCATTCCTTGCATAAATAAAAGAAATCACAAGATCATTTACATGCAAATGAATTGAAATTCTACAGGCAATTATCTGATCAGACTTGAAGATGACTGAAACAGTTATAGAAGGATCCCAAACGACCCAGATTCTACCTAACGCAGCAAATTCATAGTTAGTTACCGAATCCCAACCGGGGAAAATACTTTGGATAATATTATGAGCCTTAGTAGCTCTAACCCGAGTTTCAATTAAACTACCCAAAAACGGTTTCTTGCTATGAAACCAATTTCTAAAACTCCTACGCTTGACCGAATTATTAAAACCTCTAATGTTCCAACAAAATATATTATTAAACGACATAATCGACATAAAATTTAAGAGAGTTTGGAGCCTGAGCCCCTGGGTGGCTGTTTTTTCTGCAGCTGGCGAAGTTGGCGCATGAGCCTGCGAGATATGTAAGGCACGAAGTGTTCCGAGTCATCTGGGTTATCATCATCTCCTGAATGCCATTCAGACTCTGAGGACATACTTGATGTATAGCCAGAACCGTTACCAGCCACTTCAGATGAATTGTATCCATTTGGCACCGCTAATCCTTTCCCTTTTCCAGTTTGAGAACGAGTTGAGGCTTGTGGTATCCCGGTATGTTTGTTCTGAGGTGGTGTTATGATCTTGATTCCTCCTTGCTTCTTCAGTTGTACATGTACCGACTCCTTTGTGCTAGTTGCCTTAGCGTCATTTGAAACTACATCGTGAGGCGCATTGGTTTGGATACCAGTTCCACCTTGCCGTGGTGGTGATTTGGATGTTGAAGCTTCAACATTAACCTGGGAGGCTTTACTCTGAGGAAGTTTAGGAACTGGTAGCCATTGCTGCATAGCTGGTCGAGCTGTCTTTTGCGCCTTTGAAGCCTTTTGCCTAGAGCGAGTGCATTTCTCTGTTGTGTGACCAGAGGAATTACAGTTGATGCAGATTATCGGAGCTGAAGGACAATGTCTGATTCCATGTCCAATTTCTTGGCAGTGCTCACAGGTAGGAGGCAGCCAAGGGGAGGAAACTTCCACCCTGTGAAACTGGCCTGATTCAAACTGAACGTTCACATACTCTGGTAAAGGTTTAGTTGGATCCACTATGGTGAAAACCTTCGCAACTTCAAGGTTTGTCATGTTTGCTGTCGAAGGATGCAAGAATTTTGGATCACCAACTAAGCCAGCTATATATTCCAGACCATCAAAGTTGAAGTATTGAGGTGGGACTTTCCTAAATTCAAGCCAGACTGGAGCGGAATTGAGCTCTGGCATTTCCGGAGTCAAGCCTGGTTCCCATTTGGCTACGAACATGGATTGATTGTCAATATGCCACATGCCCTGTGATAACACTCTCTGTCTTGTTGTTGCATTCGGAATGCGAATAAGAAAAGCCTTTTCAGTAAGACGAGAGATCGTGATGTCTCGGAGCTTGTTACTCCAAATTCCGTTCGTGATGGCGTGTAGCGCCCCAGGGCTCGGAGGTTTGCCTCGAAATTGGCCGATTATGAAATTATCCCAGTTCATACGGTTTCTGGTGATGACTTCATTCGGTATCTTAACGCAGATTTCGCCGGAATCCAAGAGAAAGGGAGTACCTTTCTTAGTCATTTTTCGACCATTACCCTGAACTATATCAGCCCATCCAGGTTTTGAAGGAGGAGCCTTCATTGTTTCTGTAGAGGGAACCTTAGGAGGTAACTCGATAAGCTCCTTTGTAGAGAGAGAGTGTTGAATCGCCTGATTCGCCTTAATCACCTGAGGAGGAGAAGTAATCGCCTCCAGATCTGGATCGACTGGAAGAGAGGGGGTAGAAGCAGGAGGCGCTAGCTCAACTACTAGTTCGAGAGAAGCGGGGGGGATAAGAGACGAAGGGGGTGGAGGTGACAGGGGAGCAGATGGTGGAGGAGCTGGAGGTAGAGGAGCAGGTGAGGGGGAGACGGATCGCTTCTGGGGAGACTTCTTTTTCCTGGCCATGAGTTACCGGCGACGGTGGCCAGGGGCCGACGCCGGAGAGGGGGGGGGGGGGGGGNGGGGGGCGGAGATCGGAAACTGAGAAGATACGAAGCGGTGGGAGTCGCACTTCTCGAGAGAGAAAACGGCTAGTTTCAAGCGGTATATGATTATTCTACTTGTTTTGACTTTTCCATATTGGTTGTTTATCAAAGGTTCCCTATACCATTTACATGGTTGATAAGTCAAAAATGGTGATTGGATTAACATGATTTAGAAGAAGAAAGTAAATCACATACCCAAATGTAGAGATATGATCGTGAAGATGATGTTGCTGTCGTTGGTGTTGCTGCATTTGAGTCTAGATATTTTTTTAAAAAAAAGATAGAAGATTTACAAATGTATAAATTCTAACAAGATTATTGAAAATGGTATGAAAATTAAGGTTAGAAAATCTTATAAGCAAACCATTTTGAGAAATATTCAACTCTTGAAAAGAATTCACCGAGGTTTGATTGTATAGACCTTGCTCAACTGCTGGTACATTCAGTGAGTTTCTTTGTAACCAAGACTCATGAGAGTTACTTACTCCCTGTTGTTGAAATAAAATATAAAATATGAATATATAATTTGTATTAGAATGAATTTAACTACGTGTTATAAACTATAATACAGAGTTTTGAAAACCAAAATGCAAGTAACATACTATATCATGTGGATTTTGAAGTTGGTGATTGGACACGTTAAAAGATGAAGCAAATGGGACATTACTTGATATCCTATATTTCAAGAAAATTGACTTTCTTATTAAAATTTCTTCAAAATATACACAATGTTGCATTTTGAAACCAGAATTCTCTGAATTTGTAACCATGTTATGATTCAAATTATAAGAACCTTAATTTGCATTGTTGGTTTAGCAAAGGTTGTTGATGCACTATCTAAGAAAAAGGAAAACATAACAAAC
>OVAU01001727.1:941-14029 GCA_900406315.1 Biscutella laevigata subsp. laevigata
TGGCTGAGATTCGAGCATCGATTGTGAATGAAGTTAATGAGTTAGGTGAGACGGCGCTCTTCACTGCTGCAGACAAAGGTCATCTCGATGTCGTCAAAGAGCTGTTGAAGTATTCGAGTAGAGAGAGCATTGCTAAAAAAAATCGCTCTGGATATGATCCGCTTCATATCGCTGCCATACAAGGTCATCATGGTAAGGCTCCACAGCTCTTGGATCGGCTTTTGATTAAAATGAAGTTACACAAATGAATAGAAGAGATGTTGTTGTTTTTTTGCAGCTATTGTTGAGGTCTTGCTAGATCATGATTCAACGCTTAGTCATACATTTGGTCCATCAAATGCAACACCGCTTGTGTCTGCAGCTATGAGAGGCCATACAGAAGTTGTGAACCAGCTCTTATCCAAAGCTGAGAATTTGCTTGATATTTCTCGATCAAACCATAAAAATGCCTTGCATCTAGCTGCAAGGCAAGGTCATGTGGAAGTCATAAAAGCACTTCTCGCCAAGGATCCTCAACTAGCTAGACGGGTTGATAAGAAAGGACAAACTGCACTTCACATGGCTGTTAAAGGTCAGAGCTCCGAAGTGGTGAAACTGCTGCTCGAAGCAGATCCTGCCATTGTTATGCTACCGGACAAGTCTTGTAATACAGCTTTACATGTTGCCACCAGGAAAAAACGAGCTGAGGTATGCATTAAACCGAGGATGTGATTCATTTCGAGATTGTTGATTGTGTCTTCACATTTTTGGCGTTTTCTTGCAGATTGTAGAACTATTGTTGTCACTGCCTGATACCAACGCCAATACTTTAACCCGAGAACGCAAGACAGCGCTTGACATAGCCGAGGGGCTTCCACTCTCAGAAGAATCTTCATACATAAAAGAAAGTCTTGCTCGTTGCGGGGCTCTTAGGGCGAATGAACTGAACCAGCCAAGAGACGAACTGAGAAGCACTGTCACCCAAATCAAGAACGATGTACATATCCAGCTAGAGCAGACGAAAAGGACTAACAAAAACGTACACAACATTTCCAAAGAACTCAGGAAACTCCACAGAGAAGGGATCAACAATGCAACCAATTCGGTAACTGTTGTGGCTGTATTGTTTGCAACTGTAGCTTTTGCTGCTATATTCACAGTACCAGGAGGAGACAACAATGACGGATCAGCTGTAGTGGTAGGTCGAGCATCGTTCAAGATCTTCTTCATCTTCAACGCAATCGCATTGTTTACTTCTCTAGCTGTAGTGGTGGTCCAGATCACATTGGTGAGAGGAGAGACAAAAGCTGAGAAGAGAGTAGTGGAAGTGATCAACAAACTCATGTGGTTGGCTTCAATGTGTACATCCGTAGCGTTTCTGGCATCATCATACATTGTGGTTGGTCGTAAGAACGAGTGGGCAGCTGTGTTGGTTACAGTGGTTGGAGGTGTGATAATGGCTGGTGTTCTTGGAACCATGACTTATTACGTGGTGAAGTCGAAAAGGACAAGGTCGATGAGGAAAAGGGTTAAGAGTGCACGTAGGAGCGGTTCTAACTCGTGGCATCATTCAGATTTCTCAAACTCTGAAGTCGATCCCATTTTCGCAATTTAAGTTGCATAACAAAAAAGAATGTATATATATTGTATTCGATGAGAGAAGAGCTAGACGATTCAGTGTATAAAGCCTAACCAGCCAAAGGCAAAAACACTATTTTCAACTTATAAAAAGTTTACACTGCTCAACACATTTGTAGTTACCAAATCAAGCTAAAATCATTGCTGCAGCATCAGCTATAATCTTTGTTGGATTCGTATACTTGTTCGAATTACTTTGCCCTGCACAGCTTCTGAGACTCTTCCAAACATAAATCATCTCTTTATAGAATCAAGATTTGGAGCTGCTTAGTTCGGTACTCGTTATAGATCTCAAGCTTGAGAGCAAATAAAAGTTGTCCAAATTAAGGAAACACCACACACAGCCACTATAATAGTAGTCGCAGCACAAGTCACAGAGAAGAATGGTTAGTAATAGCGTACTACTCTTTGCCCCATATGATCCAAAACCCACAAGTCATGCGTAGCTTCGCAATCTTGAGACATTTTTTTTTTCTTTTTTTGTCAACGGAAGATTCTCATTTAAACATGTCATAAGTGGTAAACACAACCATCGAAAGTATAAACCTTGGGAACATGAAGAAAAAAGTGAAGTTATCGCATAAGTGAAGATTCTCGTGCACAAAACCAAGAGTTTCAGACACAGTTCAGTGTTGACTATTAAGATACTTAACTGGCCGAGGCTGGAATGGTGATACTTCAAAAGAGGATTTCAAGTCCACAACAAGTTCATTAGAGCAGTAGTTTCTCTTCTAGCAAACAACAGAATAAGAACAGAAGAGTTCAAATCCCATTTTACAGCAAATGGATCTAAAACTGAAGCTTATAATCAAAAGGAGTTCAAAATTATTTTTGATTGAATACTCAATTTTGTTGGTACGGAAACACAAACAGCAAAAGGAATAACTGAAGCATTATCGATCAAGAAATTGGATAATAGTGGGATCTATGCACCACTGTCATTCTCCGAAGCTGTTGGTGCCTGCAATGTATTGATAAGATCTAACGCCGGCCAATGCAAAGAACCGAGTATCATAGCATGAACATCGGAGCGAGATGGCATCGTCTCAATGACTTTGTAATCTTGAGGCGCGTAGAGTTTCTCCTCGAAGACAGCACCGCCTAAATTATTGTCGTAAAGCTTCTTCTCTTTCTGGAAATTGATGAAAGTCTTTAAAGCGGAAGGGATGTCTTCAGTCTGGACGAATAACCAAGCGTTCATACCTTTCATACATGGCTTCAGAGACTCCCATTTGGTTCCTTCCAAGGCTTTGAAGACCAGAGTGTTCTTGGCGACGAGGAGCTTCGTGTTTGTGTTTTCTCGGAGAATTCCACGGAGTTCCTGTAACTGCTTCACGCTTAGTCCGTTGTAGTTGATTCCGGTAATGAAATGGCAGTTCTCGAGGTTGATCTTCGTCTTCCCTGCAACAAGCAGAGCTCTTCTCAGGCTTGACATGGCTAATTCGATTCCGATGAAACCAAGCTCGAGCTTTTTCTTGATTTTTAGGGTTCTTATTTTGGGCTAATTCTTAATTGGGCACAATATATCTCAAATGTAGGAAATAATTAATGTATTATTATATTATATTTTTGTATTTTTCCCAACAAGAAAATACAAGACATGTTCAGGTTTCAGTTAATCACCAAAACATCATTAAGTGTTGTATCGAATTTGATATGTTCGAAGCCAATCTTCACCCTTCTCGTAGTAATCCATCTTGGTGAACGCATTCTCCAAGAAGTTCAAATCAGCAGCAAACGCAGATGCTCCACGCCACGCATCCAGCACCGGATCCACAGCTCGGACCACATTTATGGTTGATCCGCACGGTCTTATCATCCTAATCCCACATTCCAACCGCTCTTTCATCCCCGGAACAAGACTGCAACCACCAGTCATTAGTATCGAGCTCGTTAGCCTCTCCTCTAACTCTTTCTCTTCATGTGGCAGCCTTCTGATAGATGCACCCACCATCTCGTCTAAGCCCACTTGGTCAATGCCTAAAAGGTTTGGACGAAACAAGATCTCTGGGCATCGGAATCTTTCAATATCAATCACTATTTTGTAATCTTCCTCTGTCAATGGACGAACACGTTGCACCTCCCCTGATGTCTGATTCGACTCTTCCTCTACTTTCTGCACAAATGTTGGGTCGATTTCCTCAAGTCTAGATGATAAACGAGCCAACTCAGCTTCGTCTGAATCGGGTCTTTCGTCATCATCGTCATGATCCTTGCTCATAAGTTTGTAGAGATGCCAATCTTCATCTCTAGAACCAAACGTATCCTCACCTTTCCCTCTATCAAAGGCTGCTGTTGTCAGTAAACGCATTCTCTCTCTCTGTGCAGCGCTTAGTCGCTCGCCTCGCCCAACACCCCCTGACTTCTGATTCCCGTTTGTACTTGACCCATTTGTTTTCAGACGTTTCTTCTGCTCAACTCTCTCCAACACTTCCTTGTAGTGACCTCGCATCTCCTCTAAGTAAAACTCCGGGTTCTCACTACAACCAAAAGATGAAAAACGCAAAAATGAATTATTCTTTGCTTCTTTGTCTAACCTTGACTGAATGAATTTTGGGTTTACATACCGACGTCTCTTTTCCTCTAATTGATTTCTTTTCTCTTTTTCCAGTTCCTCCTCATTACGCTTTTGTTTAGCTCGTAGCCGGCCCTCTGTTGTTGATTTAAGAAAAATCTGCTTCTTCTTGTCCTTAATCTTCAAGCAGCAAACGACAAAAACCATGAAAATTAAACCAGATGCTCACATGAGTAAAAGATTTCTCACTACTCTGGAAGAATACCTGCTCAGGAGTAAGCATATCGTCGGGGACATTTATGAGAGGATACTTATCGTCATCAAAAAAATCAGTTTGCTCTTCACTCTCAGCTGGTTCATTCTTGGGCTCCCCTCTTGCTTTTCTAAGCGATTGTGTCAATTTCGTAACAGTAGATTCTAGCTCTTGCCTGGACGCGTAACCTGTGTCTGACAAAAAGGATGGAATATCATCCTCTTCGACCTGATCAAGTTGCTTCACAAGGAAACGCAAGCTGTGCAATTCATTTTCCATTTCATTTATCTTGGACGATCTCTTTGCTTCAGCCATTTCTCGCAGCCTTTGCCCTTGTTTTTCTCTAATAGCTGCCTTCCTTGCAACCTCTTCTTCTGATGGAGGAACTTCTACGGGAGGAGGTATCCATGGAAGCTGCCAATACCTTGTTTTCTCTTCCGCTTCTTTTGTTCTTTCCTGTTCAATAATGATCAGTAAATTTAATTTACTAGTGTCACAAAATAAGAAAAGAAATTATAGAAATTAATAAATCAACTTACCTTGAATAACCGTACTTCAGCAAAATAGTCAGGTGCAACATAACAATGTTCCAACTTCAAATCTTCGACCTTCTCCCATGTAAACCTAGACCTGTTATGATGTTGAACATGGTGAGACAAAATATTAAATCTTGGAATGTGGGTAAATCGCATTGAAAAAGATAGATTCAGTGGAAGAACTCACAAATGAAAAGAGTATTTAAGAGACAGAAGCTGCTTTAAATAATCAGTGACATGATATCCACCAATGTTTGTTCGGCAGGATCCTCTATAATTAGGTTCTCCGTCGACAAACTGATAGCCAATAAAACCATGTACCAGATCGATAAAAGATACAAGAATCAGACCAATGGCTCAGTGATTTCAGAAAATGAATTGTCTTGAGACAGAAAATAAACAGGGATGACACCAGCTTGCGTTCACTGTAGTCATAGATGCATACCGGAATGGCGTGTGTAGTAGTGAATCCAGGGCAGACAACAATTCCATCTTTTTTACAAACCCCATGTAGTTGATTGTAATTGTAGCTGAAAGCAGCATCGACTCCAAATGCTGTGACAACATATGAGTTAAGGAATCTTAAAGAAAGGAAATACACAAAAGAATCAATAATTACTATCAAACGTTTGACTCAAGTAGACAATAAAATTCGTAAACATCACAAATGACTCGGGTTCGTACCAACTGCAGGCACTCCGTAAGTATCAAATAGCAGTTCTGCCATTTTGCTACGAGATTGAATTGGGTTGCAAACACATTCAGTTATTAGGATTGGATGATCAATCTGTCCTGCCATCAAACGGAGTTAAATGAAGAGACAAACCTGTGAAAATTGGTAAAATGAAACTCAAAATCAAAATGAAAATAATCTAGGACATACCCCTGATCCATCAGCACCCAAACGATCAAAGGCAAAGTCAAGAATCTATAAACCAGAAAAACCAAATAGATTAGTGCCTCAGATTGTTCGGTTGTTGCACTATGCAGGAGGGAATGGAAACATCAAAGAACTTGGAAAACGAGATAACAGTTTAATACAATTCGTTAATAGAGAGACGGGTAAAGTATCCATACATATTCCATGATCTCGAATTGATAAACCACGTTGCTGTCGAAAGGCGAACGTGGTCCTGAGCGAGTGCAATCAAAGTACTTCATCATCCCAGGATCCATATCGCCAACAATAGTAACAGTTTCACCTATACTAGAAAGAAGACTAAATCAATACAGCATTACACATGGAGAAAAACACATAAATAACAGTCTAGAAGCACTTCTAAATCCATTTAGTCATTAGGATCACATTAGACTTAATGGTTAGTCTAGCAGCAACCAGCGAAGGAAGAAACTGAGAGGCATACAATCACTAAACAGAGATTGTGAGGAAAAAAACCACAAATAAGCAAGACCTGTGGCTTTATGGCGCGGTCTGTGCACGATATTGCGGAAAATAACACGAGGCTCAGTTTCTCCAGCCCACCTGAAACCCAGAGAATTTCAAAATTAATACGATTTTTACCGAATTGAGGGAAAGGATTACTACATACCAAACTCTGAAGTAAAATAGAGGTGGAAATGAGAAAGAATATAGGGAGTATTGGATATAAGGTACCCGATACGGAAGTAGGAAGCGCCATTGTCGATAACAATGGGAATCGAAGACGGAAATGTACTGTAATCAGTCTGTCTACGTATCCTAGAAGCGAACGGCATGCTTCTCTGCCTAGCTACTACTGATTTTCCTTAGTCGCCGTATGAGTAATTCGCTCCGGTGAGGAAAGAATGAAGAAGATACAGATGGAGGAGCTTAGTGACGTCGAAATATTCAATTAGGCCCAAAGCTTAAAGCCCAAATATAAGCCTTTTTGACTTTCCGTACAATAATTACAAATTACGTTTCTAGGGTTTTAGAATTTCCGCACCGATCAGCAACACTCTCTCTCCATCTCTGTCTCCATCACTCTCTCTTCATTTCAATACACTCACCATGACTGCTGAGCAGAAAGAGGTCCTCGCCGCCAAATTGGAAGAACAGAAGATCGATGTAATTGATTATCTCTACTTTCTCTCTGTTCTCGTGGTTTTTTTGTATGATGTTGTCTTTAGTTGAGAAATAACTAGATTGGATTCAGTTTTTTTATGTTTTCATGGCCAGATCTTAATGTTTTGCTCCTTAGGTAGAATCTAATATTGATAATAAGCTACTTAAGATCTGAATTATATCTCGGTTTTACCATGACTTTTGTTCTTTGATAGCATATCATATGTCTGATTGATCTAGTCTTTTGGACTGCTGTGTTTTCTTTATAGCTGGATAAGCCTGAGGTTGAGGACGATGATGATAATGAGGAGGATGATTCCGAAGACGACGATAAGGATGATGAGGGTAAGTACTCTTGCTTTTTCTTCTTTTTCTGAAGCTTTGTCCATTTACTTGATCGAAATACAGCATGTTGAGATCCTAGTATTTTGTCCGGATTTTCGTCTGTAAGTGGGTAACAAATATAGCTATGGGATCAAAACTTGAACTTTGTTGAAATAAATCTCTTTGTGAATCATATACCTGTGAGTCTGAGAGTCTGTGTTAACAGATGTTGCCGACTGATGGACATTATTATTCTTGTTGGTGCAACTACAGCTTAATGATCTTTCGCTCTTGTTAAGTCACTTTTGATTTCTGATCGGTAAAACAGGAGAAGACGGAGAGGCAGGTGGTAGGTCAAAACAAAGCAGAAGTGAGAAGAAGAGTCGCAAAGCCATGCTGAAGCTCGGGATGAAACCCATAACTGGTGTTAGCCGTGTCACAGTCAAAAAGAGCAAGAACGTTAGTATTTCTTTGGGACATTCAATCAAGCTTTATTCCCCTAATTCATATTTTTTTTCACTTTCAAATATATTGACGCATTACGGGATCATTGCTTTGTTTAACAGATCATGTTTGTAATATCAAAACCTGATGTCTTCAAGAGCCCGGCATCAGACACATATGTGATCTTTGGAGAGGCCAAGATTGAGGACTTGAGCTCCCAAATCCAGTCTCAGGCAGCAGAGCAATTCAAGGCTCCTGATCTCAGTAATGTGATTTCACAGGGTGAGTCGTCTAGTGCTACAGTTGTTCAGGATGATGAGGAGGTTGACGAGGATGGTGTTGAGCCAAAGGACATTGAGTTGGTGATGACCCAAGCAGGAGTGACTAGGCCAAGGGCTGTGAAGGCCCTCAAGGCTGCCGATGGAGATATTGTCTCTGCCATTATGGAGCTTACCACCTAAATAAAAAGTATCTCTACTTAGATGTGCTTTAACTTGAGCTATGTGCCAGAGATTGCCCAAAAGATTTCGGAAATTTTTGGTTTCAGTGTTTTTTTTTAAGTGATTTTGAATGTTGTATCAGTATAAACCTCATAAGTTATCGGTTTTCAGTTTGATTGATATCAACATAAAGTGTTTCAGATTATACTTGCGAGTTCTCGAACAGCACCATCCGTTGAAGGAGTAATAGGTGTTAAGCGATGTAACACGACGATGCATCGTTCTGTTGAACCATTGCGATGATCTGGATCCCAAAACCAAAAGCTGTTTTGTTAACTCTGAAGTCTTAAAAGTCTTACCCTAATAAAGCTGGGCTAAGAAGTTGCAGGGAGGTCGCTAGTTTTATACAAGACAATGAAAAGTTCAAAGGCACAGACGTGGAAGACGTTTCTTTTGCCACACCCGAAGTGATGAAGAAAACAAGGTCTAAGTATGTTGCAGTTGCTGATAAGAGACTTGACAAGATATAATGGTGCTAATGGGTTCAAGCACCACTTCAAATAGAGGAGAGTTACCAAACTGTTCCACAATTTTCAAAAAAAATAAAGAAAAAGACTGATGTGTTGACAAAAAAAAAAAGAAAGAAAAAGACTTATGTTTTCAAACCAAACGATTCATTAGATGTTAATGATCACAAAGGGAGATGATTCTCCTATCACAAGCCAAACAAAGAAGAAACGGCCTGGTCCATTCAAATCTGTGTGCATAGTGTAAATGTGTATATATATAATCGAATTTTAAAGAGAAACGATCACAGTATAGCCACAGAGTTTTCCTCAAAGATGCTAATCTCAGACTATATGAACCAGCATTGTGAGACACAGCATCCCTAAAACAAAACCAAAACTGAATTTCATTCATTCAGGAATGTAACCTACCTGCGATGGCTGCAACCTGAGCTTCCATCTGTGCTGCCCTGACTTTAGAAGCTGTGGCTCGGTGGAAGAACTGTTCTCTCGACAACAATCTCACATTCCTCAAGTACTGATCAAATGGAACAATCCCATCTTGAAATGACTTATCCAAGGAATAGACAGCATCTTCAATGGCTAAATCCAAAGCCGTACACTCTAACATCTGCTTGGAGAGTGTATCAACACACTCAAATGCATTATCCACATCCAAATCAACTAAATTCTTGGTTTTTCCTTGATTCTCTTTTACCCAAGAGTCTAGAATATCAGTGTTCATGGAGATAACCTGTAATTGCTGTTCAAGTGTTTCTTTCTCCTCTACCATCTCCTTCAATCCTCTGTTGATCTCTTCCTCTCTTCTCTTCAGCCCTGCTTGCAAGCTCAGTAGCTCTTCTGCCTCAGCTTCTCTGGCTCTCCTCATAGTTACCAGATCGCCGTGAACCATCTCCACCATTTTATTAATCGCATTTCTCTTAAAAACCTCCGCTGCATCATCTGTTTGCTGCTGATGGTGAACGTGCTGCACCTGGACCCTACCTCCTCCACCGTAAGGTGATGGCGGGAAGGGTCGCGACAATGACTGATCAACAGGAGGCCGTGAGTGTGGCGTCAGGGAAGAATCGTACCCCAGAGAGGGAGACGGTGGTGTTGGCATCGGTTGAGGACGGCGTCGCGAGTAAAGAGGCGGATCACGAGCAAAGGCGGCGCTAAGATCGGAGACTAGATCTACGAGATTGGAACTAGGGAAAACCCAATTCTGTAAATAAGGGAGAGAAACGAGACCAGAAGGATTGACATGTGAGTGAGGTCGCTTAATGATCATATCGGCGGTGGGATTCACGTAGACGAAAGGAGGATGATGAGGGTAAGACTCGAGAAGCCAGATGATAACCGGAATGTTGTAAGTGACTCCATGGAAAGGCATAGGGATTGTACCATCTGCTTGTAGAAGATTGACGGATCGGCCATCGTTGTGCGTAAACATCGCAGTTTTGGGCTCTAACGAAGGGTAAGATGAGATTAAATTCAGAAGGTGTTGCCGGATCAGCCACTTGGCAGACTCGTTGTAAGGAACGGAGGAAGGACCGCGCTGAGAGAGCACGGAGGAGAGAAATTGCTGGACCTGCTGCGGATTCAACGGCGACGGAACCATCGAGTAAAATCGGTGTCGGCAGTGGAAATCCAAATTGAAGACGACGACGACAAAGGGAAAGAGATTTGCTTAACGAAGAAGAAGAAGTAACACGTTGTGTCTCTATAAGCGATATGACTATTATACCCTTGTCTCGTAACTGAAATCCAATATCGAACCGTGTAAAGTAATATATTTAAACCAGAATTCGTGATTGGATTCTATTTCGCGAACCAATTCCCCAAAACTCTAAAAATTCGAATACCAAACCGAACAGAACCGGGAAATTGCATTCGAATAGATGGTTAGTATATTCATGTCTCTGATGCAACTAACGAAGTAACAAGTAGTGAACGAACAAAAAACAACATTGTTTCCTCACAACATAAAGAAAACAAGATTCAAGTCACGTTGCATTCTTCTGATACTAGTTCTTCAAGGCTCCCAAAAACGAACTCGACGACTCAACTCGTGGCAAACATAAACATCAAATGACGCATAGAGTATCTGATCATGGTTAAGATCGTTAACGCTCCAATCACTCAAGCTAATATCCACATCTAACTTGACTCCATGATCATCACCCAACCATTGCTTAACAATCTCTTCAAACGAATAACGCATCAAGCTCCATCGCTCCTCCGGATAACTCACGTAATGCCTAATGTCACGAAGTTCCCCAATCTCCAATCGATGTCTACATAGCGCTAGCTTTCTTGCATCTTCACCGTTCCAGATGCCAACGAATATTGCTTCTGGATTCTTCAGGAAATCGCGGAGATCTTCAGGAACGAGGTCACAGTGAGACAGTTGAATTATGATGCATCGTTTACCAACGCATAATTGGAGGAGATTCGGTGGAGGATCATAGCAATCATCCGGTGAAGGATCGGAGTGATCATCCGGTGAAGGATCGGAGTGATCATCCGGTGGAGGATCGGAGTGATCAGTAGAAACCAGATTCCATTGGACGCCGACTCCAACGACTAGAGGGTTTGTGGATATCGTACCGGAACCGTCGTATATGAAGACGTCGTTGATCCATTGTCTGATGACGGAGTCACAGTGTGTTACGGTGACATTCAACTCATCGTCTCCATAGAAACCGACTGAGTATGCATTGATATCGTTAATTGAGACGTATGTGATCGTCGGAGGCATTGAAGATCGTCGGAGAAAGAAAGAAAGAAGCGGTTTCTGTTTCTTGCTATCGTCCAAGACTCCCAGACTGTTTGCACTATGCTACTCGAAACTCGATGCTTTTTAATGTTAGTACTTGAACATTTTTAACCGTTGATCTTTAGAAACATCTGTTTAGTTAGAATCGGACGGTTAAGAATCGAGATGCATTTCTGTTACGTCGTCTAATACGCATTAATAGATTAATTTTTATTTTATTTTTCTTTACCTCAATATATTTAAAAAATATTTGAAAAAGATATATTTAAAAATATTTGAAAAGATATATTTAAAGAGAATTTGTTGATACTTTTTCATTATTAGTTTTGTACAACATGCAAAATACCATTATATGTTTATCTATCTCTAATTAAGTTATGTTTATGCGTCTTCATAAGCGAGTTTTGCCCTAGATCACAGTTTGGATAACGAACTTAGAACAGATCATGCATTAACGAGTAAAGAACAGTTTTTTTTTCTGTTCAACGAAACTAACAAAAGATATACGAAAATCCAAAAAGAAAAGATTTAAGATACGCATAACATCATATTTTTATTTATTTCAAAGTTTTCATATACGAACCATAACACCGAGCTTGAAGGAAACATAAGCATCTATTGACGCCTGAAGTATCTGGTCAAGACCAAGGGCGTAAACGCTCCAATCACTCATGCTAATCTCCGGAACAAGATTCACACCTCGGTGACCCAAACATTGTTCAACAATCACCTCAAACGAACGACCCCTCAGACCCCTTCCCAAGAACATCCTTATGTCGAGAAGTTCTCCTATTTCCAATCGGTGCCTAGATTGCTCTAGCTTTCTCGCGTCTTGACCATTCCACATACCGACGAACGTTGTTTCTGTGTCCGCGAGGAAACTGTAGAGCTCATCAGGGACGCCGTATTCACAGTGAGATAGTTGGATGATAAGACAACGTTCACCTACGCATAACTGGAGCGTATCAGCTTCTTCAGAGTAATAACGCGACGGATTATTGAAGTCATAACCAGGTAGTGTCCACTGGACCCCGACTCCAACGACGAGAGGGTGAAAAGAGTACGGAAGACTGTTGTAGTAGAGGACGTCGCTGATCCATCTGCTGATGACGGAACAAGTTGGCGTTACAGTGACTATGAACTCTTCACCAAAGAAATCAACAGAATACTCTTCGTGAGTAGAGTAACATGCGTTGGTTCTGATTCTCAGAGACATTGATTTTTGTTTTCTAGTTTCTCTCTGATTTCATCTGGAGGAGAGAACAAAAAAAATGGCGAAGGTGTTTATATCGTTACAGTGTACAGGTCACTCGAGTACTGTCGTACTGGAGACAAATTATAACCGTTGATCTTTGTGTAAATATATAGATTTTAACATGGACGGTTGAGATGCATGTAGGCATGACTAGCCTTTCGCATCGTAGTGGGACACGCGTCCAGCTAATCCCTATAACCCTACATAAGAGCAACCGCAATGCTCAGCTCTAGTTCTTACATATAATTAATCAAAAAAAATTGTAAAGATATTCACGAAGATAGTTCGTAATTTATAAGAAAAAAGAGAGATCCAATGGTTAAATTTTCTTGAAGTTCTTCAGATTAAAATATTAATATTTTTTTTGAAATTATA
>OVAU01001728.1:0-14027 GCA_900406315.1 Biscutella laevigata subsp. laevigata
TAGATAGTAAATTTCACTATCCGAATAACCGAAACTGAACCTGAACCAAATCGAAAATAAATTGATATCCGAAATATCCGAATTTAAGTCTAATTATCGAATGTCTTAGTAATTTTTAGTATTTTTATATATTTGATATATTTTTAATGTTTAATATTAACCCTTTTAGATATTTAATATTTGTTTTAAGTTGTATTCTTAGTTTATGTTTATTTATGAGAAGAATTTGTATATTTATTATTATTTATTTAATTTTAGTTTTAATGTGTAT
This sequence comes from Biscutella laevigata subsp. laevigata, assembly GCA_900406315.1. Classification (NCBI taxonomy): domain Eukaryota; kingdom Viridiplantae; phylum Streptophyta; class Magnoliopsida; order Brassicales; family Brassicaceae; genus Biscutella; species Biscutella laevigata. Next base: position 272 of record OVAU01001728.1, read on the forward strand.
TCTTAGTTTATGTATATTTATGAGAAGAATTTGTATATTTATATATTTAATACACTTTTTGGATATCTGAAACCGAATCGAACCCGCTTACAACCGAATCGAACCCGAACCAAAAATTAAAAATAACCGAATGGATTGTAAAAGTCTAATCCATAAAAACCGATAACCGAATGGTCACTATCCAAATTCGATTCGGATACCCGAACGCCTACCCTTAAGGGGCACAACAGTGCGGACAAAACAGACAAAGCAAGCAAAGCGGGCAAAACGGGCAAAGCGGGCAAAACGGGCAAAGTGGGCAAACAAAATATGTTGAATGGTGATTTGTAGTGCGGGCAAAACGGACGGACAAAAAAACTACTTTGCCCACCCATTTTCCACTCTTCCATTCACACCCTTAACTTAGTGACCGAGAAGATTCAAGTTAAAGATATATATATATATATATATATTAATAACATAGAATAATCCTAAAATGTCTACGTGTACGACTTTTTTAAACCTAAAAAATATCAAAACGTTGCAAGAAGAAAAACTAAAACAGAAAATAAATAATTAGTGGGGAAAGAGTTCTCTCATCGGACAACAGTGCAAGTACAGCACCAACTCTGCCAAAAGCCAAAAAGAGATCTAATTTAAATTCCGAAATTGCCACTTAGAGTTACAAAAGCATCTCTTACAACCACGTGGCAACCATCTATTGGATAAACTAATACCACCTTGTTTTAACGCCCCACGATTCGTGGTATAACCTGAGAGTCCGAGGATATTTAAACTCACGCTCTTTGCGTGTACAATTACGCTACTCGCGATCTCAGCCATTTATATGGTCAATGATTTTGCCCAGATCAGAATTTGCGCTTTTATAAGCGAGTACATAAAGTTAAACATACTTTCGCAAATAGAACTTAGTGAAACTAGACAATGTAATAAAATAATTAAAACCAGCAGTAGTTTTGTTCTCAAAACCACTCTCTTTTGCCATATTATACACAAACTGAAACACACAAAAAACATATTAAAGAGAAGAAAAAAACACAAAGAAGCTTCTCTTCATCCTCTGAGCTTCCTTTCCTTTTATTGCAAAAACCCTAATCAAGTAAGTCAAATCTTCATGACTAGCATAACATACATACATATATCAAATTTTAATCCTACAAAGTTGGAGAAATATATAAAAGAGAACAAATCTAATCTTCAAGTTTGAATTAATCAGAAAGATCATCTAGATGGGGAGAGGGAAAATAGTTATAAGAAGGATCGATAATTCGACAAGTAGACAAGTGACTTTCTCAAAGAGAAGAAATGGTTTGCTTAAAAAAGCGAAAGAATTATCGATCCTTTGTGATGCTGAAGTTGGTGTTATCATCTTCTCTAGTACCGGTAAGCTCTACGACTATGCGAGCAATTCAAGGTCAGTTAATTACAAATACTCAAAATCTATCTTAAATATCTAATTTTCTCTATATTTTTCTGAATGTTTTTATTTGTTTTGCTTTCCAATTGCACTTGTCTTGCCTTCGAGATTCCTTACTTCTCTGGATCCGGTTATGTAATATATATATATCATCATTTCTACATATTTTTGTCTCCTTTGGGGTGTTGGATATGTTTATACATGTAGAGCTATTCTAGACGAATATTTGATTTATTTTTTATCTTCGTTTTGTTGAATAATTAATGCTTAATTAATTGTATAATCTTCATTTTAAGCAGTTTGTTTCTATTGATTTGCATACATAATATCCCAGTAAATTTTCTTAGCTAAATATTACTACATTTTACTCATAGACTGGGACAAGTAAACGCTTTGATCCTTTGTTCGTGCAAGTGCATGAAGATAAGTAGATAATGGTTCGTATCTTGCTCTATAAGCTCTTCAGTTTTAGTAAGAAACCAACCCATATCATTATATATATATAATTTGATTTTTACTCTTTTTAACATCTTAAGTTTGTTTTTGCTGATAAGTTAATTATAGAGATTATTACACATGTCCATATGTTCTTTGATACTATATGAAAATTGGAAATCTTATGCTGTGTATTGTTTTCTAATATAATATAGCACGAAATAAATAATTTGAATATGTTTCTTTTTTTAATCTATTTCAATTACACTGTCAAAATTTTATACATATGTCAAAAAAATTTAACCCACACTTATCTTTATTTTCGAAATAGTATTTTTAGCATTTATATTACTTTGTAAATTAAGTAATGTATGCCAATTTTTTATAAAATTTAAATTATAACTAAAGGAAAAAAATCCAACTCCTGTCATTATTTATATAGAAAAAAATGATGTAGTAATATAATTCTTAAAATTAACTAATATATCGTATAGTTGAATATCAAATCTTCTGAATTTAGTTTGACTTTAAATACATATTATATTTTAAGAAATAAAAATCGAAAATATTTTTGAAATAAAAGTTTATTAACATATAATTTTATTTCTCTTAAATACTGAATGACATATCTATTATATTAAAATAGGATTTATCTACTTAAAAAAGTTATAATGAACTATTTTATTTAATAACTAGACAAATAAAAATTATTATATATCTAAAAGATATTTTATGAATAAACCATACTTATATCTACGTGAATATGTAGTTATAAATATTTTTCTTTTTTTCTTGGTTGTTGAGAATATCATGTTTCTATTTTAAAAGACACTAGAAATTCAACCCGCATTATATGCGGGGTAATGTGCTTTTAAAATATAATGTTATAATATTTTAAATTTAAAGAAAACTATATTTTTAAAATTAAATGTGTGATTAATAAATATTAATAAACGTTAATAAATAATTTTCTGTAAATTTATTAATTTATTTAATTTTTAAAGTTTTATTTCAAATAGAATAATAATGTCAGTTATAGATTGAATTTGAATTATAGTTTTACCAGTTGATTAACCCGTTTGACCATTGTATTGAAGATAAAAAGTTTAAATTATTTTTTGATAAAAGTTGTTAAAAACCACGTTTCTAGTTTAAAAAATCAATATTAATATAATTTGATTTATTATATATTTATTAGATTTATATGTACAAAACTTTGTAAAACAAAAACTCGAATTATACTTTATTATATTTGTCTTGCAAAAAATTTCAAACTGAAACTTTATACATTTATTGGTTAATAAGATAATCTTTATTTGTTATTATATTTTTTAAAAAACTTATACATCTCTTAAAAACTGTATAATAAATTTCAGTTTATATTTATTTAAATTTTATTATATTTCTTTTAGAAAATTTTGAAATTTATTTGAATTAATATACTTTTGAAAATTAAAATATTATTGTATTTGTTTTTAGATTTATCTAGAATTTTTTTAAAATAACAATTAAAAAATCTAAATTGAATATTGTGAAATTTAAAAAGAGAGGTAAATTAGGTATCTTGTTGAAAAAGATAAATCAAATATTATAATATTTTGTTTTTTATTTTTTTAAAACAAAATTCGTTTTTTGAATTAAATTTTTATTTAAAATTCGTTTTGAAATTAATTTCAATTAAAACTTTATACATATATTACCAATTTTTATATTACCAATTTTACCCTTAATGAAAAGTGCACGTATTTCCAGTTATACTCTTAATGAATATTTTTAATTTGTTATTTTTTCCAATGGCATATTATGTAATATTTTACTGATTTAAAGGTTATTTTTTAAAAAGTGATTATGAAATAATACTATAGAGATATTACAGCTATATGATTTAATATTCAATCCATAAATGTAGGAATAATACAGTTAAGGATTTTAAAAGATAAAGGATTTAAAAAATAAACCATAAACATATATAGGACTATTCAATAATAAGCTAAATTATATATCATCTTAACTGATGAAATCAACATTTAGTTTTTAACATCAAATAGAAATTTGTAAAGGGTTGACATTCGATTTGGTTCAGGTTAAAATGGGTCGAATTTTTTGTTATCGGGTAATTTGGGAAAATCCAACTAGTTGATGTACATATAAATTTATGCCCTAAATTTAACATATAATTATTAAAAAATTGAAAAAACCAATATGATCAAAGATATTATTATTCAATACAAAATATAAAATTATAAAATTATATAACATTACGAGAAAATTGTTCACTAATATTCGAAAACAGTAACAGAGACACTAGGCTCCCAAACAACCCAAATGCGACCTAGATCATCATACTCATAATTAGATATCGAGTCCCAACTAGGGAAATTTGATTGAATAATAATCGGAGCATTAACCGCTCTAACTCGTGTTTCAACTAAACAACCTAGAAGAGGCTTTCTACAGTGGAACCAATTCCTGAAACTCATGCGTTTAACAAAGTTATTAAAACCTCTGATGTTCCAACAAAAAATGTTACTAGACATAAAATTAACAAAGCTTAGAGCCAGAGCCCCGGGGTGACTGTTTTTTCCTCAGATTGTTCAGCTGACGCATAAGCTTCCGTGAAATGTAGGGCACAAAATGATCAGAGTCATTTGAATTGTCATCATCTCCCGAATGCCAAGTAGATTCAGAAGATACACTGGAAGTATAACCAAAGTTTTGCTCTGTAACATCAGAGGAGTTATATCCACTTAGCTGAGTAGATTCCTTATCTTTTCCTTTTCCTTTGCCTTTAAACAAAAGGTTTGAGGCTTTGGTAGCTGAGGAAGGGACTGATGGGGATTTGATGATGATTCTTGTTGATTTGCTAGCTCTAGCCAGATCAGATGCTAGTTGAGTACTGATCTTTGGAGCAGCCACTAAATTGGAGGTTTTTGTGGCGTTTCCTAAATCAATGGTAACTGCAGCCTCTGTATTTGTACTGGTGGTGGCCATAGTAACTTTAGGATTTGTACCAATATCCTTCGTAGCATAAGCTCCTTCGGAAGTGGTTACGGCGGTAAATGCCACAGATTCATGTTTCCGGGAGGGGACGTTAGTGGATTGATCCACTCTCTTCCATTGCTTTTGAGCAGTTTTGTTGATCTTCTGTTTTGATTTAGAGCGAGTGCAATTTTCAGTGGAGTGATTAGAAGAGTTACACCCAATGCAGGTAATCGGAGTTGTGGGACAATTTTTAATTCCATGTCTGATGGCTTGACAGATTTCGCAGGTTGGGGGCAGCCATGGAGAGGATACCTCAATACTTTGGAATTGACCAAATTCAAACTGGACACAAATTGTCTCCATTAATGACTGAGTAGGATCAACAACTGTGAAGACTTTTGCAACCTCAATGTTGGTCATATTTTTCGTGGAAGGATGCAAGAACTTAGGTTCTCCTATGAGCCCATCAATGTATTCGAGCCCGTCTTGGTTGAAATACTGAAGTGCAACATTTCTGAATTCGAGCCAAACTGGCGTCGAAGTGAGCTTAGGCATCACCGGAGTTAGCCCCGGCTCCCACTTCGCCACAAACATTGATTGGTTGTCGATGTGCCACATACCTTGTGCTAAAACTCGAGCTCTCGTTAAAGCGTTAGGTATTCAGATGAGATAAGCCTTTTTCGTTAGGCGAGAGATCGTAATATCCCTCAAGTTTCTACTCCAGATCCCATTACCTATCGTATGGAACGTTCCTGGACTGGGGGTTTTTCCATGGAACTGTCCGATAATAAAGTTGTCTCAGTTCTTACGATTTTTGGAGATGACTTCATTCGGAATTTTGACACAAATTTCCCCAAATTCGAGGAGAAATGGTTTTCCTTTCGTGGTCATTTTCTGACCATTTCCCTGGATAATGTTGATCCAAGAGGGCTTTATCAGAGAGACAACCGGTGGAGCTTCTGGAGGAGCAGGAGGCAGAGCATCTGGCGGACCCTTCAGACACTCCAACGGACCCGGACCTTGAGAGATCTGGATGGACTGCTTAGCGGGAGAACTGGAAACCTCCGGCTGAGGAGCCGCTGAATAAGCAGCTGAAAGAGACAGAGCCTCTGAACTAAGAGTGACAACAAGAGAGGGAGCTACAAGATTGGAAACAAGGGAGATAGGGTCTGGCGGATTTGGCGGGAGGGGAGATGAGGAAGGGGGAGGCTTCGGATGAGAAGGAGCAGCGCTGGGGAAGGGGAAGTCTTCTTTTTCCTGGCCATGGCGAACCGACGACGGTGGCCAGGGGCCGACGCCGGTGACAGAAAGGGGAAACGTGAGAACCAAGAAAACCGCCACTTTTCGAGAGAAAAGTTACCGTTTTAATTATCATTAGTATTGTTACTGTACGGCTAAACAACACTAATAATTATGGGATTAAATGTATCTAGACTGATAACTCCTTAAAAGTAGAATTTCCCTTAGACGTAAGACTGTTTCGATAAACCTATGTTTACAAAATTAAAGTAAACATAAACAAAAACAACTATTTGAACATTTTGAATAAAGGCAGTACAAGAGTAGAAGTTAGTGGAATCAATTCAAATGAGAAGTGATCGTAGTTTAGTAGTTATGAGTTGACAACATTATCGATTAGATAGGAGTTTCAATTCTCTGTTTTTGTCATAATATCATTTTTTTTTTTTTGAAGTTATTTGGTGTCTCGATCGACGCTAACAAAGTTGGAAGAAAACAAACCACGATAAAAAAATTAACATTTCTCAACGCGCAATTTATATATTTGAAGTCCTAAGACTATATATCATTGTTAGTTTAGGAAGTTAAACATGTAATAATAGGCCTGCATTTTTCCAACTAAACCAATTATCCAACTCGAATTTTCGATTTCTGATTCAAAATCCGTTTAGTTAAGATAATTGATAGGTAATTTTTCTGTTAAATCCTATTAGTTATTAGTTTATATATCATCTAAATTCCATTTCATACTTGACAAGTAAGCAATAATTCATGAACGATACTGTTGTATGTCCACAAAGATGATTTGGAGAGAGACTATATAAGATTATGTAATATATAAGATTATATTACATTATATACATAGTAGTAAATAGGTAAGTAAACTTCATGCATGTAGTCGACTTGTTGTGTCTGTATCATATGCTTTTATATTAAATTTTAGAATAAATTCTCCAAATACAGGAAGTTTGAGTTTCCGTATAATATTTGTATACTAATCCATTACCCATAACACTGTCATTATTTATATCTTTTCGAATTTGAATAGTATGAAAAGTATCATTGGGCGTTATAACAAAATAAAAGAGGAGCAGCATCAACTTATGAATCATGCCTCAGAGATAAAGGTATAATGTTTATATTACAACAAATTGTTTTTTTAAGAGAAATAAATGTGTTTCAAAACAAGTGTTTCAGAAATTTAAATGTATATAGTTTTGTCACAAATATCAATTTTACCCAAATCAAAATTACAAAATTGGAACATAATTGATGTTAATAACATCTTTTTGTTAAGATATAATTCGATCTTGAACTAGTATATTAATTCGTATAAAAATCATTTAAACACTGGTGAAACAGATGGTTTTACAAACAGAAACTTTTGTTTGTGTCTATTTTTCACCAACAACAAAATTTCATTACATAATATTTGTTTATAGCATTGATTTTTTTGGGTAGTTCTATTAAATAAAAACAAACAAATAATAAATGATGCTCTATTTTACATATAACGTACTCTTAAAATGAGCGTACACATTTATCGGCGTTAAAAAGTTTAATCTAACTAGATTTTTAACCTACATCATATGCGTGATAAAAAAATAGATTGTAATATATTTTTTTATTAAATTTTGAGTTATTTTTATAACATATTCTTAAAATATGTTTATATTAATTTTTGAGTTATTTGATTTGTCAGAATTATATAGTGTTAAGTATTTCATTTCAACTAAAAAATGATTTAGTTTGATACAAATATTTATTTTTTAATTTTAATGATTAGTAAATATTTTTAATAAATAATTAAAATTAAAAATTAATTCAAATATTAGTGTATGAAGAAATAATTTAAAACAAATTAATATGATATAGTTAGATATAAAATATTTATTATTTAATGTTATTGGTTAGTAAAAGAAATTTAAATAAATAAATCCTAAATTATAAATTAAATATGATAAGAAGAAATAAATATTTTTAATAAAATATGAGTAACATATATTATAATTGTTATAATAATAAAATTAATTCAAATATATTTTAAGAGACTTTCTGGTCATAGCACGACAAGTTTGTAATAACACATGAATGAAAGTTATTCTTTAACTACTCTTGTACTATTATTTTTTCTAAACTTAAAAATATCTTGGTGATTTTTTTCCTGAAATATTTCTTAATCGACCCCTGAATCTAATTAACTAAGCATCTAATATTTGATATTTGTGGACACAAATGTATATAATATTCATTTTAATAAATATATTAGTTTCTCTTGATGTAACCAGTTTTGGCAAAGAGAGGTTGTGAGTCTACAGCAACAGCTCCATTATCTCCAAGAATGCCATAGGTAATTCAGATCTCGAGTATTCTATATCAAAACATAAAAAATGAATATTTACTTTGGGAAGTGACTGCTACTTCTCTTCATTTATTTCCAAGTTTGTTATTCTATTATGGCAAGTTCACAATCTCTAGGTTAAGCTCTTACATAAACCGCACATTTCATATTAATAATATTTACAATTTATAGAAACATCATAATAATGTTCAGGAAACTTGTCGGAGAAGAACTTTCTGGAATGAATGCTAATGATCTACAAAATCTTGAAGACCAGCTAGAAACAAGTTTAAGAGGTATTCGTCTAAAAAAGGTATGTCTTATTGTAAGCTAAAATATTTATGTTTTCATGTAGATTGGGTTTTAGGTTTAAATTTGATAGGTTTGAAATTATTTCGTTGTAAAAATATCAAACATGTAAGAACAACTCAGTTTGAAAAGATATATAATCTGTAAGAAAACTAGTTTATTTTTCAGTTAGATTAAACGCGAAGTCATAGAAATTTGAAGTATGTTTGCAGATAATATAATTCATCAAAGAAAATTATTATATATCAGGTTCCATGGTTTATCTCGAAGTTTATTTTAGATTTACTTAATTGTAGTTAGTTAAAAGTTTATAATTATGTGGGTCATCAATTACAGAATAACAATACTATCTTCTATATATTTTTATGTGACATAATCTACTAGTACTCAATTGCCACATAATTTGGGGAACTTTTATTGTTTTTTTTTTTTGAAGGACCAACTTATGACAGATGAAATCAGAGAACTCAATCGTAAGGTTTGTTAGCTAAAATAATGAAAATATTGTTTTGTTATGGGGATCTTACAAAGACTGTCATTTTTCCTTAATTTGCTTTTGTTTATCTTTGAACCAATCATGTTTGATATATCACAGGGACACATTATAAAAAAAGAGAATCAAGAGCTACATAGTATGGTTTTTATGATGCGCAAAGAGAATATTCAATTGCAAAAGAAGGTATTGAAAAATGATCGAATGAAATACAAGAAAAAGCATTATTTTGTGTTAATTAACATCAATAAACACTTGCAGTTTCATGGAAGAACAAATGTGATCGAAGGAGATTCAAGTGTAGATCCTATAACTATAAGCAATGGAAACGGATCATATGAACCAATACAACTTCAACTCATAGAACTACAACCTCCTAGAGAAAAATCAATAAAACAAGGGTAAGTTTTTCGATCACTTAGAATATTTAGATTTATTCAAGCTTACATTACTAATTATAAAGAATATCTTTGAATATTTGACACAGGCTACGAATTCTCTAGTGAAAAGAGGTCGTAGATATCCTTTTCATTGAAGACTAAGCATGATTATCTCATTATTGGTTTTGTGATTGCGTCTACTTTATGGAGTTTGTATATGACTTCTCTCTCTTTCTCAACTTACTTTTAAAAAATGAAGTTATTTGTCTATGTACATCATGAAATAATGATTTGATGTGAGTGCCATTCATACAAGACACCTTATTACTTCTTGTATGAATTGGTTACTTTAACTTAACAAAAGCCAATAAAACTGACGTTTTGTACAAAATAAGTTAGCTATATATAACTAAGAAATAGTTTCTTCCTTTTATTCTGAAAATGATTTATTATATAATAGAACACTTTCTACAAAGCAAATAATATGCAAAAAATCACACTATTTTCAACATAATTATAAGAAAACACACTCATCGATACTGAGGCACTTTGGCCCTTACAATTTACAGTTTTATCCTTGAATCAATTTGATGAATTAATTTTATTTATCCCTTATTTCTAGGGTTTTATGAATGAAACAATCTTATCTCCGTCGTTAGTATCAAAGCAGAGAAAAAACACAATTTGCTCTTTCTTCTCTCTTATCGTTCTCTCTTTCTTTTCTCCTTTTCTTCTCTCTTTTGTCTCTCTTTCTCTTTTGTTTGTCTTCTCTCGTTCTTTTCTCTTGTTCTTCTCTCTCTTTTCTTCTCTCTTTCTTCTCTCTAAGAGAAATAGCCTTTGTCTTCTCTCTTTCTGTGTGACTTCTATGATTTTATGTAAGCTTATATGATTTTTTGTGATTTCTTTGATTTTTGGTCGGATTTATGTGTTTTTCGGTCGGATTTCTCTGATTTTCGGTCGGATTTATGGGCTTTTCGGTTGGATTTCTTTTTGTTGGAATCTGTCAAAAACTAGGGTTTTGAAACAGGTAGATCTACCTGTTTATGTGTCAAAAACTAGGATTTCTCTGATTTTCGGTCGGATTTATGTGTTTCTTTTTCAGTTTTGAAACAGGTAGATTTAACGCATGTTCGATGTTTCGTGGTTATTTGGGATTGTTCGGTTTCGACTACCCTTTTGTGTGTTTTTCAGTTCTGAACCTGTTAGATCTAACTCATGTTCATTGTTTTGTGGTTATTCGGGATTGTTCGGCTTCGTCTACCTTTTTGTGTTTTTTTTTCCAGTTTTAATCCTGGTAGATCTAACGCATGTTCGCTGTTTTGTGGTAATTTGTGATTGTTCGTTTTATGTACCCTTTTTGTGTTTTTCATTTTAGAATCCAGGTGATCTAACGCGTGTTCGCTGTTTTGTGGTTACTTAGGAGTGTACGACTTCGTTAACTTTGGCATACACGACATGACGGAAAATGGCTTCGTTCGAACAAAAGTTCTCGTTTTTTAAAATATTGAGTAGAGATATCAAAGTGTAATTATTTTTTATTTTTTTAAATGTAATATTTAATTAAAGAGGAGAGAAAAATAGCCAAGGGCAATAAAGTCTTTTTATTTGCAGAAAGCACACTTTTTCTGAAAGTAAGTGCTTCATTTTCGTCAGTGCATTTTTCTTCTAATTACTTAAGAAAAAATGTCTTACCCTCTAAATTACCCTTCTACAAAGTAATTTGAAAAAGAGTATTCTTCATTCCTCTTTGCTCCTAAGACACTTTCTAACATTTTTTTATGTGGTGTATTACTACTATAACCTTTGACTAAACTATTCAACCAAATTGTTTCTCCTCTCTCTTCTCCACTAAACAAAAAACAAATAACCGAGATTTACAAATCTCAATTCAAACTCTTCCATTAACATGTAATACTAACTGAGATTTTTTCTCTCTTCTCAATTCTATAAATAAAAGTTGCAATTTCATAAACCATTTTCGTTTTCAACTATCATACTCCACAATCCAAAACTTCTTCCATTTTTTCTTCTTCATCGCCATCATTGATTCCAGTCGTCGTCTTCCTCGTTTTCGATCGTCTTCGTCGTCCTCCTCCTCATTTTTGGCCATCGTTTTCTCTCTTTCACTACATCGCCATCTTCATCGGTCAATATGTTTTGGAACTATTTATTTTTCTCGTCATCATATCTTACACATCTTTGTAAATTAGGTCGATTTTGTTTTTCTGTTTTGTTCTATCTTCAATTACACCAACAAAACATGGGTTTTTGGTTCTAGAGTTTTCAATTTTTTTTTTGGATCAAATTTATGGATCTAAAACCTTGGATTTCTTTCTTGGTAGTCGCCTAATTAGCGAGTACTATACTTTCATTGTTTTATGGTTTATAGTTTGTGGTGAAGCCCACATATTGCAAAATAATTTAGAACTACCTGACCATATTCGTGGATTTAAATTCGTTGCCATCTGGTCAAATTATTTTGTTCCATATGATCCTCATTGGTATTGTTTCCATAAGGAACCTCTTAGTTTTATATCAAGTTATATATGGTCATTACGAAATTCTCTCCATAAGGTTCAAATCATTGAATGCCCATTACACATTTTCTTTCAGCATGCTATAACACTTTTCACCTATATGTCAACGAGTTAACATGATAAACAAAGTTCTAAATCTCTGGTTTTAAATTCAATACAACGCGTTCAAATTCGGTTGGGCTGGGAAGAAGTCATCTAATACACTGCATCCAAATCCGTGGATTTAAATTCAATACAATTACCAATACAATGCCCTCAAACTCGGTTGTACTTGATTTAAAATACAATGCTCTTACTCGTCGACCACAAAACTCATACCACAAAATCGTAATTATGGATACGACCACCAACCCGCTAAGATAAATTCTTAACATTATCCACCGCATCCATGAAATCGTAATTCTTAATAGATCAAATTTCATCACATCATATTCATATATAACCTCCACATAAACTATCTACTCGACCACAAAACCCCTTCCATGAATTCTTTATTATGTCCACAACCACTATTCGTCGGCCAAACCAATAAACATTACATTGACAACAAACAAGAAATCACTTACATGTAGTTGCCTGAGCCCAAGAAGTAGACCACATCTAAGTAACCACACAACATCTAAGTAGGCACAAATGTTTTTAACAACTGTTGGATAACAATTTGTTGTTTTCTTTTTTGCTCCCCCAATTTCACACTTTGAACACTAAAACACCATTGTTGGAAGTAAAGAAGAAGAAAGATGAAACACTCGCACAAAAACCAAAAAAGAGAAGAAGAAAGATGAAAAACTTTCCATATTTTCACATTTCCTAATATAATCACTTTCCTAACTAGATTAATATGAACCATTTGATCAACCTCAATTAGATGGCTCTAATTATATAGAACTTCTGCAAAACAAGATCCTCCACTTTTGCAGGGCCATTTTCGACCAAACACACAATATGTTTTTTTTTGTTCATAAAATCATAGCAAAGTGTGTTATATGCTAAATACTTTCACAAGTGTCTTATATGCTCAATACTTTTCAAAAAGTGTGCTTTTCTATCATTCTCCCTTATGAAAAACTATCTTAAATATGGACAATGCTTAAGAAACATGATTCTTTTCTACACTGAAGATCATGAAAATATAAGTCTAGAAACTGATCTGATAACTTTTCTGTTTAACATTCAACTAGCATTTAATAATCAAGTGAATTTAGTATTAATCACGATGTTATATCTTTTATAATATACTAACTCGAAGTCATGTGAGCTTTTTCTTCATGACAATCTCAAGTAAGATATCTACATGAATTAGCCTCCTCGATTTAAGGATACTGAATATTCATCGTATATCTATAAATTGGATAAAACTATTTATGGTTTAAAACATGCTCTTACTGTTAGGAGATCATAATCTCCTCATTTACTCTGTGAATATTCTTCTTATTCCAACTATGGCAATTGCCTTGTATAGCTAAACCTAGGCTTCACACTCTCCTCTGTATATATACTATTGTACCTATGTTGGAGAATAATAAGAGAGATCCTATCACTACAAGAAAACAGTCTTGTTACTGACGGAAATTTTTTGACAGAAATAATCCGTCAATAATTTTGACGAGATTTAACGAACTT
>OVAU01001729.1:0-14019 GCA_900406315.1 Biscutella laevigata subsp. laevigata
CTTTTAATCCGCTTTGTACGCTGTCACCATTCGGAGCCACAATGGTAAACTCTTTCTCTTTCTGAGGAGTTTTTAAATTTAATTTTAATCAAAAATATTGTTAAAATACTCATGAAGAGATTCTGGAAAAATGGGCTTCAATGGTAGAATTAATCTAAGGTTCTTAAGATTAAAATATTAATTTTTTACTTATAATATTATAAATAAAATTTATAATATCTTTGAACTTATAATTAATTTCATAACATATAACATATAATTATAAATGAAAAGCAATAAAAACATATTATAAAAAGAAGTACATATTAAAAATAGTAAAAACGGTTAATTATAAGCTTCATTCGTGCCGAACTTGAGCCAAATATTCTCAACCAAATCCGCTTCAAATTGTTGGTGTATTCCATTAAATAATGATAATGAGCAAATAATTTAATTTTAAAAGTAGGCTAAAATATCTCTAACCGACTAACTAAGATATTAAATAAAAGTATTGATAAATCGATTGATAATTTGATAAAATTTTAAATATAAATGAAATATATTTGTCTAGCTATATTAAACAAGATTATATTTTATTAAAGCTAAAATAGTTTTATTATAAAAATACCCGCGTTGAACGTTGGATCAGTTTTCTTAAGAAGGGTGAGATGAGAAAAAAAAAAAATATATATATATATATATATATATATATTGGACAGGCCAATGAGGCTCTGCCACGTGGGGTTCTTCCCAAGCTAGAGCAGCTCTTCACCTAGAACCGATCTTCGTCAGATCTTCCTCTCAACAATATTTTATTTTTTTTTTCCTGAAGAACCCTGAAAATGCACCATTGAACTTGGTCCAAGGACACGATCGCTTCCAGCACCGTTTAATAAAATCTTTAAGTTTTTTGTAAACTATTATTCCAATAAACCAGCATAATTTCCAAAAATAATTTTTAAATATTTTTACAAAATCTCTCAATTATTTTAGAAAATTCATCCACAAAACGGTATAATTTTCTAAAATATAAAATTATAGCTTTTACAAATTATCTAGATTTTGTGGACTATCAAATGATAACAATTTCTCACCAAATAAAATGCAAATGATGTACCAAATTTATTAGTTTGTATGGATTATTATCCATCAATTAATATAATTTCTTAAATAAAAAATTCTAACATTGTACGAAATCTCTTTGTTTTTGGACTATTATCCACCAAATGAGCATATTTTCCAAAATTTAAGTATTTTATAACATTTCTCAATTTTTGTGGACTACATCTACCAAATCTAGTTTTATGGGCTTATGTCTACCAAATCGACATAATTCTCTAAAATAAAAAATTCTAACGTTTTACAAAATTTCTTAGTTTTTGTGGACCATTATCCACTAAATCTCTAAAATTTCTCAAAACTCG
Organism: Biscutella laevigata subsp. laevigata; assembly: GCA_900406315.1. NCBI lineage: Eukaryota > Viridiplantae > Streptophyta > Magnoliopsida > Brassicales > Brassicaceae > Biscutella > Biscutella laevigata. The sequence goes on from OVAU01001729.1 coordinate 1,404, forward strand.
TAACTCTAAATTTTTGTGGACTATTATCCACAAAATGTTAAAAAAATTTCCATAATACAAATTTCTTGTGCTTTATAAAATCTCTCAATTTTTACGGACTATTATCCAAATAATAAGGATAATTTTTGTGAACTGTTATCTGCAAATTCAACATAATAAATTAAAACACAAATATCTAGCATTTTATAAATCTAACAATTTTTTTTGGACTATTATCTACCAAATCTGCAGAATTTCCTAAAGCATAAATTTCTTGCGGTTTAAAAAATCTCTTAGTTTTTGTAGACTATTTTCTACCCAATTCACAAAATGAAAAATTCTAGATTTAAAAAAAATCTCTTAGTTTTTGTGGAACATTATCCACCAAATCAACATAGTTTCACAAAATACAAAATTCGAGTCATTTTGATATACCTCTCAATTCACCAAATTAACATAATTTTCAAAGATACAAAGTTCTAGTGTTTTACAAAATCTCTTAATATTTATGGACTATTATCTACCCACTCAACCTAATTTTCCAACACTCAGACTAATAGCGTTTTACAAAATCTCTTATTATTATGGACTATTATCCACCAAATCAGTATAATTTTCCAAAATATAAAATTCAAACATTTTAAAGAATCTCTCAACAATTATCCACCAAATCAACATAATTAAGTAAAATTCAAGCATTTTAAAGAATTTCTCGACAATTATCCACCAAATCAAAAATCTCTTAGTTTATGTGATTATTATCCACTAAATCAGCATAATTTTCAAAAGTACAATTTTTTCACTAACTTAACATGATTTCCAAGACAATTTTTTTAGCATTTTATAAAAACTCTATATTGTTTTAAAGATGATTATCCATCAAATCAAAATTAGCATAATTAATTTAAAATAATTACTAAATTATACGAAATTAAAATTAAAATAAATATTTGAGATAATTAAAATAGGATTGACTTCATTATCCCACTCGTACTACTTTTACCCACACTCACCCCACCCCCCTCCCAAAATCTTATCCTCATCCGAATCCGAAAATACTATGTATTTTTTTATTCAAATTATTCCCACATTTCAAAGATAACAAATTGAGTTTGTTAGCCAAATTAGAGTACAATTCAATGAAAATCTAACCAAAATTAAATTTGAGAGTTGAGTTGCAGACTCCGAATGTCGTGTGCTGCCCATGATGACATCTTCTTTTCATAAATAATCTTGTTTCAGTGAAGAAGACATTGTTCTCCTCTCATTTTTCGTGGATCGATTTTCCGTTGATATTTATTGTCAAAATTGTAGAAATCTATCAAAATTGGTGTTAACTAGTTCGACATTTCTGGATTGCCCACATCGATTTGTTTTCCTATTTTTTCAAATTTTGCTTGAATCTCTGCATCAAATGAGAAAAAGTGTGAATTTTGTTCTTTTGGTTGTTTTCTATATACCAAAAGTGTGAAGATGGTGTAATTTTAATTGGATTGTAAATATATAATGTATTTTATAAAGATAAAAGTTTAGGAAAATTTGAGTATGGGTTGAAGTAGCACGGGTGAAAGAATAAAATCCATCAAAGATAATTATGTTTTTTTCTTGGTCGGCAGAAAGTCGGATATTGAAACAACCCCTCCCAAATTCTAAGTTCGGTGAGGTCATTCCACGACCAACTACTTAGCCATCTAATCCGATTTAAGCTTTAGGTTCGATTTACTTAGATTCTTTCAAAGTTCTTAGATAAGTTGATTAAGCGACGACAAGATAAGATAAACTGATTCTTTATTTATGAACAATAAGGATTCAATACAAAGATTGTTTTGCACTATAGGCTATTACAATGTTCGATCCTAATATCAGTTTATCCCTATCACCCATCTTCCGGACTTCCAGGACTTCACTCGGCCAATCCTTTCCCACGATCACTGTCTTTTCCTGCAACATCGAGAAAACATAAGTCATCTAAGATAACTTAGTGAATGTGGTTCGTTTCATGCATCATATGGTTTGGTTCGTTCTAAGTGATTAACTCAGTTTCCCCCAAACCATTCGGATTGTTTCCAGTCCCGAGGGCGGATAAGTTCAAGGTAGATCCGGCCTTGTTCCCTTGATGACTCGGCTTCAGTCAAGAAGGTCTCTCACGGCTGTAATGTTTGACCAGCTCACTAGATCCGTCAAGCCGAAGCCTTTTACCCTAGCCAATTCGTCTTTCAGAACATCTAGGTTGCCTACTGCCGATTCCTTTGCTTTGATTTTACGGTTCTCAAGGTTACTAGTTCTGATCGAGACTTAGTCCGAGCCAAGAGACGCGACCGATACTACAATGATCCTTGGATCCAACGCAACCGTGAAATCTTTGGAATTGATTTTTCATACCATTTATTCCGAAACCGAAACGTAAGCGTTTGACAATTGTTGGAGTGGGCTTTACCCATTTTGATCTTAACCAACTTTTTAGCAATCCAGAACCAAACTGATCAAACGCATCGAGTTAGAAGAGAACTGACCAATACAAATTCATCAACAACTCAAACTAACAGTTCCGAGATCGTGGGAGGCCCTTGAACTGATCAATACATAAGAATCGGAGAATGAACAGTCAGAGTCAAAGACTATGAAAGGAGAGGAGATGCAAAAGTCAAAATTATGTTAAAAAATTTTAACAACTAAAGTTTTATCTCCACTGGAAAATGCAAAAGCCAAAAAGGAAGCGTGAATTCACAAATGCAACTGTAAACGTACAAGTAGAGGTTAGATATACATGTAACTAATCCCATTCACACTCACTCACACGACCAACCAAAATAAATGAAATGAAATGATATATGAAAGAAAAGAATCATCTGGGAGCTGTGGAAGTGCCAGATTCCATGTTCTCTAGTGAGGTTGAATTCATCTGCAGTGACATTGTTCTCAACGCATCGCTGTTTTCATGGGAACTCGCGGTGACTCCTCCTTCCTGTACTGCCTTGAAATAGGCGTAGGGACCCCATCCCTCTTCGTGGTAAGGGTTTGGGTAGAACTGACGGTAGCAGAAGGCAGCCACAAGGAGGCCGATAAGAGCTCCGGCGAACACGTCTTGCCAGTGATGCCAGTAGTCATCCACACGCGATATCCCCACGAGGCAAGCGGCTAGCAGAGGGAAGAACACGAGGCAGAGCTTAGCCACGTGTCCTTCTCTGTTGAAGGCCTTTATTTTGCCAGACAGGTATAGCGAGAGGAAGCCAAGTCCTGCAAAGGACCAAGAGGTGTGTCCGCTTGGAAAGCTCTTGTGACCTTCCTTGATCTCTCCAGGTTTCCCATGGCATATCACACCTCCCAATGCATCATACAGCTCTTTGCCGTCGGGGAAGCAACGCCAGTAGAAGTTAGGACGAGGACGTCCGGTGGCGACCTTGATGGAGTCAGTGATGACGCCAGTGATCAAGACAGTGAAAAGCAGCCCTAGAATGCTGTGGTGAAGATCATATACACATCTCCTCTTGAGGTAGAAGCAGACGAACACAATGATTGGAAGCAGCACAGCGTAGACTGGCACAGACCAGACAGGGACGGTGTTGTCATTGAAAGGGTACTTGAGGTCAGTCATCATGTCTTTTCCCACGTAGCGGTAGAAAGGGGAAATGAGGTTCAAGCCGATCTCAATGGCAATCAAGATAACAAGTATGATCCAATCGTGTTTGTGTTTAGAGGCGACTCTACCTCCATGGCTCCTTATTGTGTGAACCCCAACCCCAAGATCTATATCCGGCATCCTTCCTCGCTGCCCCTCCTGTTCCTGACACAGTCACAAATAGAAGTAAGGTTTCTGATATATAGTTGGATCAAAACCACATATAGAAGAAACACTACTTGAGGATTAGAGTTCGACGTCTCCGATTTGGATGAGAGTAATAAAGGAATGCAATTCATCCTCAATCGCATAGATAAGTGACCAGGTCAGGGCATAAAAGAGGATAATTGGCAACCGCAACTTATTAGTATTTGCTATTACCATGTCAAAACTTCCAGCCAGTTTCCGATTCGTAGTGCTAACCCCACTATTCGATTAACAATGATTTCGTTGACTTTTATTAACTTACCAAAAAGGTGAATATAGTGAATGACATACAAAAGTGGAAGAGAGAGAGAGAGGAGAGTGGATTGTTTTTACCTGAGAATTGCCCCAGAATTTGAGAGAAGAGAACAAGGATCCAAAAATCATATCGGGAAATGAAGATCTCGATTAAGAATTCTCGATATAAATATGTAATAGTAAGAGATAAAAAAAAAATATGTAATAGTAAAGAGAGATCGACGAGGCTTAAAAGAAGAAGTAAAGGAACTGATATAAGTATAATGAAACTTGAAGAGAAACAGAGGAAGAAGAAGACGCGTCGGAAACAGAGGGAAAGAGGTGTGTTCTTGACGGTTGAAAGAAACAGAGATATGAAAATTGATGGAAACTTCTCTTTCTCGAAAATTAAAAGAATGATCCACATCAATCAGTTTGCAACGGTCAAAGAGATATTACGGTTTGACTATTGACTTATCACCGGTCAAATCTCGCCTTCCTCAGATCCTCTCGCCGACTGGGTCCCTCTCCTTTTAGGAAGATTCCGATGTCAAAATAGCCCACAAACAAAACGGCTTATGCATATATTTGTCTAGAAAGACAACTTTTTGAAAGTATTTGTCTAGAATAACACTTTTTTGGAGAATGACAAGTTTGTGGTTTTGTATGAAGAAAGAAAAAAATGAGTTGGTTGTGAATTGTCTGAATTGTCCTCAAACTAATTTATTATAGAGCGATGCTCTCTAGCTTAAGTTTTGTAAAAAAGGCTCGTGAGTTATTGGTCATTCGATTGAAGAGATCCAATGGTTGATATTAATCTGACTTCTTTTTTTAATATATGTGTTGGTTTTTCTCTCTCTTCCAACCATACAGATTTTTAATCTTTGATATAACTAATTATTGGTTGAGAATCAAAGATAATTGTAGTTAGAGAAGTTGCATATCTTTTTTCCCAACAATTTAAGATGCATATCGAAAATTTTATGGTAAAAAATAGTAAGATCGTAACCACAAAACACTGACCACAAATCTGAGATATCATGGTTGTCAATAAAAACATGTTGTGTCGTTGTAGCACCCTGATATAAGCATCAGTCTTATTTAGTAACCACGATACAGTAACCACAAAACAACGATTATACATACATATCACCATAAAATATGAAATAGAAACATGAAATAATAAGACATTGAACAACAGTTTTATTTAGTAACCACAAAACACTGACCACAAATCTGAGATATCATGGTTGTCAATAAAAATATGTTGTGTCGTTGTAGCACCATGATATAAGCANTATGATATAAGTATCAGTCTTATTTAGTAACCACGATACGATAACCACAAAGCAACGATTATACATACATATCACCATAAAATATGAAATAGAAACATGAAATCATAGGACATTGAACACTAGTTTTGTTTAGTAACCACAAAAACATCGGTTATATATACATATCACCAAAAAATATGCAGTAGAACCATGAAATATAAATAATCATGAAAAGAGAGACAATATAAAGAGAAGAAAAGAAATGGAAGAAAGAAAGAAAGAAAGAAAGAGAGAATAGAGGAAAAAAATGAGAGGAGGAGAAGAGAGAGAAAAAAAATGAATTAATTTTATTTTATACAATAACAAAAGAGAGAGTATGTTGAGGGTATGTTGATCATTCAGCATTAACAACTTGCTATTCTAGACAATTACTTTCTAAAGTTACTATTCTATACAAATACTTTGTAAAATGTGTCATTCTAGACAAATATTTCTTTTTAAAATTCTACTTTTTTAGTTATAGTTAAATTCTATTTGGCATAGTGGTTGTTATCGAGTGAAACAATCTTTGTTTTTATTGTTCAGGCACAAGTCACTTGTAACAAAGGAAAGAAAGATACTTGTAACAAAAGAAACAGAAACAGAGATATTATAACTTTCTTATTAAACTTGAACTGTATACATCAAAGTTAAATATACGAGAAAGAAAGCTGTTAGAAGCTCCCTGAAAATAAGTTAACTTAGTCTAACGTGCTTTTCACACTAGAAGACTTATTTAATACTAAGAAATAGCAAATAACAACCTCCTACAAGCTCGATTGTTTTTTTTATTGGTTTCAATCCTCCCGTAAACTGAAACTCCTTTCAGTTTATCATCTTCTTCCAACAAATCCCCATCTCTGTCCTTAGCCTCTCGAACACATCTAACTTCACCGATTTTGTCATAATATCAGCCAACTGTTTCTCTGTAGAACAGTATTTCAATTTGATCACTCCCTCATTCACCAAGTCACGTAGAAAATGATACTTAACACCAATGTGTTTGCTCTTGCCATGTAGAACTGATTTTTCGCTAACTTTATTGTTGAACTGTTATCAAACCAAACCACTGTTCCATTCTTTTGAACTGAGCCTAACTCCCCCAAGACATTCCTCATCCATATGGCTTGGCAAGCTCCATTTGATGTTGATACATACTCAGACTCTGTTGTAGAGAGGGTGACTATGGGCTGTTTCTTCGAGCTCATGCTACAGCTCCACTTCCAACCATAAAAACATATCCTGAGGTGCTTTTACGATCGTCATAGTCCCTTGCGTAATCACTATCAACATAACTGATCAACTCTTCCTTTCCCTTGAGTTTATACTGAATTCCAAACTCAGTTGTGCCTTGTACATATCTCATTATCCGCTTAGTTGCAAGCATGTGTTGTTCCTTCGGATTCTCCATGAATCTGCTAACAAGATTGACTGAAAAAATCAAATATGGTCTTGTAACTGTAAGGTACCTCAACCTGCCAATTATCTGTTTGAAATGAGTTGAATCTACAACAGATCCCTCTCCATCCCTTGTCAATTTCGTTCCAGTTACCGTTGGATTTCGAACTGAGTTGCAGTTTTTAAGTCCAAATCGTTTTAATATTTCTGCTGCATACTTCTTTTGGCTGATAAAGATCCCCATCTCACCTTGAATCACTTCTACTCCAAGGAAGTACCTCATTCTTCCTAAATCAGTCATTGAGAATTCCTTCTTCATTGACTCCTTAAACTCGTTCATCATCCTCATCGAGTCACTAGTGTAGATTAAATCATCCACATACAAGTTAATAATTAGAATCGATTTTCCTTCTGTTTTTACAAATAGAGTGTGTTCACAGTAACACTTCTGAAACCCCTCCTTCATGAAGTATCCTTCGATTCTACTGTACCAAGCTCTGGGAGCTTGTTTCAAGCCATACAGAGCCTTTTCAACTTGTAAACTCTGTTTTCCAGTCCTTTGACTTTAAATCCTTGCACTTGCTCAACGTATACATCCTCATTGAGTTTTCCTTGCAAGAACGCACTCTTCACATCCAACTGAAAAATGCTCCACCCTTTTTGAGCAGCAAGTGCAACAATCAGTCGTATAGTATCCCACTTAGCCACAGGTGCGAACACCTCGTAATAGTCTACTTTGTGTGTTTGATGGAAGCCCTTAGCGACGAGTCTTGCCTTGAATTTATCCACTTCTCCTTTCTCATTCAGCTTGGTTTTATAAACCCACTTCACACATTGTTTTCACGCCATCATGTACCTTTACCAGCTCCCATGTCTCGTTTTCCTCAATGGACTTCATCTCATCTTCCATTGCTTTTCTCCATTTGACATGTTGTACTGCATCTTCAAATGTCACTAGATCATGTTATGTAATAAACATTGCCATGAGCTTTTCACTGTTTGTTTCTTCCTCAACCATCGGACCTTGTTCTCCAACAATGTAGTCATTCATCCAAGCACGTCTCAGTCAATTTCTTCCACTCTTACTGGTGCATGCAGCTGTTTCATCTCTTGCAGTTGTTTCATCTTCTTCTGTTGGTGCTGTCACAAAAGCAGTTTGTATTCTCGGATCTGTGACCATCACCGGAACAGGTTGATCTCCACGTTGTTCTTCATTAACAGCACCGTCTTGATCATTATCATGTACCTCTCTTTCTTCTCCATTACCATTCTCATGAACTGCTTCTTCTTCAGCTTCAACCAGAAATCTTTCTTCTTCAATTTTCTCTTCCCAATCCCACCTTCTATCTTCAACGAACTTGACATCTTTGCTTATCAATATTTTCTTCTTTATTGGCTCATAGAGTCTGTATCCCTCCGACTCTTTACTTACTCTGAACATGACACAGCGAACACTTTTTCATCAAGCTTGAGGCGTTTCTCATATGGTACCAATGCAAAAGCCAAGCAACCAAATACACGCAAATGGTCGACTGATGGCTTGTGCTTGCTCCATTTTTCTGTTGGTGTGACTTCCCCTAAGATGAGTGTTGGACTTCGATTTAGGATGTGTACAGCATACATCGTTGCTTCTGTCCAAAATATTAGCGGCACACTCATCCCAAACAGCATGCATCTAACCATATTCATGATGCTTATGTTCTTCTTTTCGGCTACACCGTTTTGTTATGGTGTGTATACCGTAGTTAATTGTCTCTTTATGCCTTCTTCAGTACAGTATCCCTGAAAGAGCTTGGAATTGTACTCTCCTCCTCTATCAATTCTAAGACAAATCAGCTTTTCTCCACACTCTCTCTCAGCTGCTACTTTAAACTCTTTAAACACTTTCAAAGCCTCTGACTTCTCTGCAAGCAAAAAGTCCAACACTTTCTGCTAAAGTCATCGATGAGGTTAATTATGTACCTTTTCCCGCTTTCAGATGTTGGCGAGATTGGACCACATATATCACTGTGAACTAGCTCCAGTACCTTACTTGCTCGCCAAATGCTATGCTTAGGAATGTTTGTCCTAATTTGTTTCCCCTTCAAGCAAATCTCACAGATTACTCCTTCTACAGAGATTTTTGGCAAACCTTTCACCATCTCTTTTTGAGCCAAATCGTGTAGACTGTTGTGTGATAAATGTTCATATCGCTTGTGCCAAATCTCATTTTCAGCTTCTATAGTATTCTGCACCTGATTAGCTTCTGGTTCTGTTTTGATCTCCTTTACTGCAGCTCTTATCACAAACATACGGTTTGATGTCATCTTTGTCTACATGATTACCCTCTTCTGTTGTCTGTGTCAAATCTCGCACTTATCATCCTCTATAATTATCCTTAACCCCTTTTGTTGTAGTTGGCCAACACTGAAGAGATTATTCTTCAGTTCAGGAACATAGTAAACATCAGATATGACTTGTATCGTTCCTTCAATATCAAGTCTTAACTTTCCCTTTCCTTCTACCATCATATGTCTGTCATCACCCAGTTTTACCTGCTGCCTGAATGCTGTATCAATCTCAATAAACCAATCTCTAACTCCGCACATATGATTACTGCAACCAGAATCTAGATACCAAACATGTTTTTCTACTTCTTCAGTCTGAGCCATAAGCAATATATCCTCTTCTAACTCAGCATAATTAGCAGCTTTATCCCACTCAGGACATTCATTGTTAAAATGGCCTAGTTTATGACACTTATAGCATTCTATTTGACTCTTATCAAAGCTAGAATTACCTTTGTCATAGCCTCCTCTATTACCTCTTCCTCGCCCTTGGTAATATCCACCACGTTTATTTCCAGAATTATATTCGCGACCTCTTCCTTCTTCAACCTTCAGCGCACGTTCTTCTCCTCCTAATTTGTAGAGTTTCTGCTCATGAACTAGCAAGGAACTCTGAAGCTCATCAACAGAAAGGTCTTTGATGTCCTTAGACTCTTCTATGACACATACCACGTATGTGAATTTTTCAACTAAAGTTCGTAGCACTTTCTCAACGATCTTCTCATCTGTCATATCTTCACCCAAGTTTCTCATGTCGTTTGCAACGACCATAACTCTAGAGAAGTAATCTGAGATCGTATCCTCTTCTCTCATTTCTAGCACCTCAAAGTTTCTCCTCAATCTTTGCAACTGTGCACTCTTCACTCTTTTGTTTCCTTGATATTTGATTTTCAGATAATCCCAAATGTCCTTAGACGTATCCTTCTTGGCGATCGTCTTCAAAGTGTTCTTGTCAATAAAGGCGAAGAGGTAGTTCTTCACCTTTAAATCCTTGAGCTTCAGTTCTGCAAGCTCAATTCTCTACGCCCCGGTCATTATTCCATCTCGTTCCACTTGTGTCACGCCTGACTCAACCAAACTCCACCATTCCTTGGATCTTAGGAGATTCTCCATGAGCATAGCCCAATGCTCATAATCTCCATCTAGTTTGAGAATACTCAGCAAAGAATCCCTTTCACTCATCTTACTGCACTCGATTTGATTAATAAAGTAGCTCTGATATCACTTGTAACAAAGGAAACAGAGATATAACAAAAGAAACAGAGATATTCAAACTTTCTGATAACTTTCTTATTAAACTTGAACTGCATACATCAAAGTTAAATAGACGAGAAAAAAAACCGTTAGAAACTCCCTGAAAATAAACTAACTTAGTCTAACGTACTTCTCACACTAGAAGACTTATTCAATACTAAGAAATAACAAATAACAACCTCCTACAAGCTCGGTTGTTTCTTTATTGGTTTCAATTGTGTTGGTATGAATTTTAACCCATTTCGTTAATTGAACACGAAATGGCGATGTGGGCCTTTTAATCAGGCCTTAATATGGGCTTTCTTTTGTCATGAAAACTCCCAGCCTCTCTCTCTCCTTTTGACTAATATTTTCCAAAACCAAAATTGGTACAGGCGATGATAGCTGCACTCACTAGCTGCACATATAGGATGTCAATATTATCAGATAATTTTCCTTCATATCTAATGAGTGAAGATAATCTATAAGTAAAAGAAGTATATATTTCTAGAATTTTCATGAAAATAGCCTTATAAGGGTAAGGTTTAGACTTCTAAAGTCTATATACTAGTATAAATTGGAGACCTTAATGAGATTTGTAAAGAGTGGTATTCATTTAAATAAAGGTTCTATCTACTAAACAAGTATGGTCAGTTAAGTGATTATATGTTTGACTATTATCAGGTTAGGATTTTAATTTCCCGAAAATATTTATTCATCATTTCTTTTATAAAGTTTATTACTAAGTCAGTATGTTGTAACTTATATAAATAAATAAAAACAAACAAATAAAGGCTATAGTAATAAAATTTCGAATATAAAATAATTTATTTGTTACTTTTAATCACTCATAAGATAATGGGTTAATATTTCCAACAAAAGTAAATTTGATTATGTTAAGTATTATGAGTTTTCAACCGAAAATTACTTGATAATAAGTAGATTGAGTCATACCACTTATATAATGTTCAAAGGTCTTATATGTAGAATATTCTCATACGTCCTTCGAGACAATGATTCATCTAACCATTTGTTTCAGCAATATCCAAATTTTCGGATCAGTTTCAGATCAATTGAATCTTCTATCAGATAAGATCAATTGCATTTCGATGGAGCAATATATGTATTAGACTTTGATATCATATTAAATTTATACATTTCCAATTCAAAACTAATTGACTATGAATGAATTGATCCATATAATTTATATAGTATTTAAATGTCCCTTTATATATTTTATGTTAAAGTATTCTCACATATTATTTAAGGAATCAAAATCCATATTACCTCTTGTTTAACTATATTTTCCTTGTTTATTCGGATTAAGTATTGTAGGAATTCGTTATTATATATCAATGTCTTTTGAGGAAAAAAAATCCATATCATTTTCTCTTTTAACAGATAACGAAGTGAAGAAGATGGTTTAGTGTTGTCTTGTTTATATTTATCTGTGAGTGCAAAATATACAAAAGAAGAAGAAGAAGGCACGCAAAGAGGTAAAAAAGGTCACAAGTGTGTCTGGTTTTATTATGGAAAACTTGGCAACTTGCTTGAACGTGGGAGATGCTTTGACAGTGAGTGATGATGTTTGTTTAATTATTCTTTTGTATAGAAATTTCAAAACATTGTAACTTGGACTTTCAAACCAACTTCTTACTTTTTTTTCTTCTTCTTCTTTTCTCATTTGTTTCTTCTGTTCATTTCCCCTCCTTTTTTCTGAATCGTTAAGTTAAAACCTTATCACATATATGATTACTATTTGTGTAAAGTAATTGAGAGTGGTGGGTCTGTGGTTACAACTAGGAGCTAGTGGTGGTTGGCTTCTTTCATTGAATCTTGAACTTTTAACGCTTTACAGTACACCTCATACTATTTGCCTATGCGTTCTGTACCCTTTTTAGAAAACATGGGTTACCAGAAAAAAAAAAGAAGAAACTAATCTTGTTTTAATAAGAATTTGAAGAGTTTAAGGTTTTATTTAATATTAATTTTTAAGGTATAAGAAAAAGAAAGAAGGCAGAGACAGTAGAGAGAGGTAAATGGGAAACGTCTAGACGACATCTCGGCCTTCGAGACTCCCCCTCAAAGACGAACACACAAAAAGTTAACCTTAAAAAACGCAAATGGATAATCTATATAAGACTATATTAAATTATGGTGCATAGGTAATTATATTATTATAATAATATATTTTAACGAAGCGATATACCGCCCAATATAATAGTATAATAGAGTTATTTAGTTGATAACGTGTTGTGAGTATTGTTTATCAAAAGATGAAGGCGGATTAGGATTCCGAGATT